>JAADXI010000003.1:0-94662 GCA_023337615.1 Pythium brachiatum | reverse complement strand
GACCCTCAAGATCGGGTTGCTATTCGCTCGAGAACGTCAATGCGGTGGATAAACCAACTTGTTCGATCAGGAGTGGCTGTGCAGCCACCGAGAAAGGCGAAGTCCTTGGAACTTTAAGCTTCGGAAAACTCGTACTAAATTTATGTAACACTCGAACTGTTTCATTTCGAAGTTTCGTTGCAGTAGCTGCCGTTTCAACAGGTGTCAGTCCAGTGGTGTGGAGGAGACCTTGCATCACCATCCCTTTCCCTACAATGAGAAGGAGACGACGACTGCACATGTGCTCAGCTCTTAACCTGGGAGTCATTCATAACTCGATCATCCCCGCGACCGTCACAACTCTCAACACCAAGCCACAAGCTCTACAATGATGTTTACAAGCGAACCTAAACCTGCGACGAAGAAGGGAAGGCAGATCCGGAAGACCGAGTCGTTCGTCATCCTGGAAGAGCCGCCGTTCACTCCCAGCGCTCACAGCTCCATTAACAGAAGTATGAGTAGTGGGGCAGCTCCTCGAAACACGGTTGTTGGCGGCTCCGCTCCAGCGACCTTCGCGATTGATGTGTCGCTTCGACGTGGACGTCTTGCACTGCTCACGCTTGCCATGGTGGGTGTGATCGTCACAATCGTTCGACTTCTGGAACAGGGCTACGAGATCCGCCGCTACGCTGCTAAGCTCGAGTCGGCCGAGCAAAAGCGGTTGCTCGACACGTACAACTCGTACTCTGGTAACATCGTGTCGGTTTTCGGCAAGCCCATCGAGCTCTTCGTGACGGCGTGCGTGCAAGTGGTCTTGCTGCGCTTTGTCTCGGCTTGGATGCTGCGCAACGAACGGAGCTGGAAGGCCGTATACGGGTCGCTCGCGCTCAGTGCGGGCGTCGGTTATTTGATCAACAACGGATTCAACTCACTCAACGTGCAGCTGGTCGAATTGCAACTTCCGGCGGCGGTGAATGCGAGCGACTTGGATGAGGCAGTGATCTCGTCGTTTGCGGAATGGGGAAGCCGCATCACGAATAGTTCGAATTCGGTATCAGAGAACCAGACCTCGAATCCCGTCGCCAACACAGTCCTTCGAAACTTGATCGAGCCTCGTGCTTTGCGAGCCAAGACAGTGTGTGAGCCGAAAGGAGCATACGAAATGAGAACACCGTTTCTGATGGACACGGTCGAGTATGGCTTTCCCCAACGCGACTGGATGAAGAAGCTGCTTCCAGAGGCATTTTCAGCGACAACACTGCAATTGATGATCAATGCAACTAACAAATCTGCAAATAGTGGCGTAAAGATCGGTGACTTGCCCATGAACGCACCAATTGCGGCCGACTTGGTGATCTACTCGATGATACTGTGCAAGGAATTACTTCCGCTAGTAATCGTGGGCCCGACTTTCAACTCCAGCAAGAAAGAGCCCGAGTACAACACCTCAGCGGCTATTCGCGTTGGACTGTTGCCATCCAATACCTCCGAGAGTGAAGATATCCAGAGAAAGTGGTTCTTAGACCACGTCGAAGGCTACCTCACCGCGAGGATTAGTACAAAATCGTGGGTGAAGATGAGCGACATCCCGCTGAGCTTCTCACACGTGGACATCGCCAAGGATATCTCGTTTGATGCTGTGTCGATTGAAGTCGAGATGGATCCTTGGTATCTGCAGAATTACAACAACTCCAAGAATGGCGACCGCTACATGAACAGTGGTGTGAACATGAAGAGTGCAAACTACACCTTCGACTGCGATCCGTGGCCGGCTCGCTGTGTATTCTTCAAGCGCGATGGCCCGATTTTGTCCTTGACCATCAAGAATGAGGATATCTACTACGATGCGCCGTCCCTAATCGAGGCATTCTCCATCTGCGTGAACGACAACGGCACGGAGTGGATACAATCGACATGTAATGGTGGCGAGTTCGACGCATACCTCAATATTCAGCCGTGCCCGTCGACGTCAAATACTTTGATGCTCCTTCTCAGTGTGGGGAAACGGCTGATGGCAGAAGCGCTCACGCAGAACACGACGGCAAATGCGTCAGGTATTTATCCTGGGGGCGCGAGCACCGCGACAAACGTGCGCAAGATTTACTCGCTCACCGTCGGCAGGCTCTCATGGAAGACAACAGACATCGCAAGCGCTTTTGGCGCAACTTGCAACATCGCCGGTGGTGCGCGCTGCATGGGTCTCTCACTCGCTCTCAACAAGACGAGAGAGGAAGCCACGGGGCAGCACCTCATTATCCGTGAAGACAAACTACCCATCGCTGCGCTCTTACCACCACAGCTCAACAACGTCAACAAGGACCACGCATTCCGACAACGTCCTCTAATCCTCGTTCAGGTCCATGAACCCGCTCGACCGGTGCTTTCCGATGATCATGCGAGGAGTGGGGCAGAAGCAATTCATTCACGAGTTAAGCTGGACTCGAGGGGCCTGAGCGGAAGTGCGGATCGACACCGCCGTCGATTCGTAGCTGAGCGATGGAAGCTCGAGGCCAAGCCCTAGGGACATGGAGGGTAGGTTGCGATTGAGAGCGAGCGCGACTTGATGTGGTCGAGGCGACCGATGCTGAAGCTTGTAGCGAAGGCTGCTGGGTCGGCGCTCATCTCGGCTAAACCGTGAATGAACTGCAACTATACTATCTAACCTACGCGAGGGAAAACCTTATCCAGCTTGCGCTGGCAGGGTGAAAACCTCGCACTACAATGGGTGGCTTGGAGGGCTTGTTTGCTGGAGCCGGCACGGATGTTGCATGCATGCCTTGCAGATGGCTTGAGCAGATGTGCCAGCCGCAGGTGATGATTTTGTAACACCTCTCCTTCACCCGGAAAAACGCTTTTCGTGCTCGCTCCGCTTCGCCCCAAAATCACCAACAAAATATATACGTACGCCGTTGTGGCGGGCGATATCCTCCATCCACACAACATTCACAATGTCACGTGGGATCTCACAAACAAGAGCCCAGGTGAGATGTGTGAGCTGGAAGAAGAACGCGTGCAGCGCGTGCTGGACAACCACATGTACATCGAGCACCCACTCCAGGCCACCTACACGGCCGCCGTGTTCTTCCTCTTCCAGAATGCAGTCGTCAAAGACTCCATCGTAGTCGCCAACGGCAGCAGTGACGTCACCTCGCTGGCGTTTGATGGCAACACACAGCTAGTGGCGTTGACTGCGTCGATCCCTTTTGCCAACTCCGTCTACACACAACTTGGCTGCCTCATCCTCGTGGTCGGCGTCACCATCGCGCTTATCTGGACTACGATCGTCCAAAACTCGCCCCACCGATCCGATCTTCTCACGGGCATCACTAAGGCCGAAGTGATGGCGCGTGCCAAGCTGGACGACCGCAGTTTCCCTCAGTTTCTACTCCACCGCCACATCACATTGACCAGGGGCACGTTTGTCGAGCGTCTTGAGTTCGATAAGTTTATCATCGACTCGCTGACGCTACGAGAGGAGAAAGAAGCCGTAGATCAGCAGCGTCCAACCCGCAGCATGGACGATAACGACTTCAGGGGCCCGTCCGAAGCCGCGTAAATTCAATTTATCGACGTTTGATTGATTATAATCGTCGCTGTGTCCGACTTGTGTAATGAGTAAAGTACTGGACAGCCGGCGGCGCGGCGGCTTTTCTTCCTCATCATTAGATGGGGGTCGTCAACTCGAGGCAGCTCGAGACGAGGCCGATCGTCAGTCTTACATGTCAGTATATGCGATTCAATAAGGCACCGTGTGTCTGTTCGAACGCCGCCGGCAATTTACATGAAGCCGACACGTACTTGGCACTTTTGAATTCAGCGTGTACTTTCTCATCCAAAATTGGTGTGTGAACGCGAGGCGATCTGTGCAACTGGCAGTGATGACGTTGGCGATGGTGGTGCCTGGACCATGGTGATCGGGATGTCGACCTTGTTGGTGGACGAGAGCGACGAGAAGTGGCAGTCGACTTCAATGCGGTAGCCGATCCACAGGAATTGGGTCAGCGTGGTCGCGTACAGAGGCGTGGGGTCGTTGGCGAGGACTGAGTGCAGTGGAATCGGAAACTGCAGCGTGAGCGGACTGGCGTGATCAAGCATCATATATTGGCGGCTGGAGCCCACGGCTCGTGACATACCGTGGAAACCTGGCAGGTACTTGCGGTCCCGGTCCAGCACCACGTCCTCAAACAGCGTCACTTCAACGTGCTTGAGACGCTTCTTGGTGTCGAGATCCAGTGTCACGACAGCGTCAAGCGTGGCATCGCCCAGAGAGATCACGTCCGTCGGTGTCTCTAGCGTCACCGTGCATGTGCCGCTCTTGAGCATACCAAGAGCTTTGACGGCGTGGGTTCTGGTGATGCTGATTGGCTGTCCAACAGGCCTCGCTAATGGCTCTGGTACGATCGTGAAGGGCACTTCCGACTCCATGTTGGCAGTCAAAAGTCCGTCCGCTTCGAGCTTGGCTGTCGCGCAATACAGCACCCCGACTCGGATATCTATCATCTCCGTAATACGTGGGCGCTTGTATTCAAACGTCGGTGGGCTGTCGTACGGGATCTCGAACGCAAACGGGTACACGTAGTCGCCGACTGCCCACTCGGAATCTGATCCATTGAGTACGACCTACAATACGCAACAAACTACAGCGGATCAGGATCATAATAAAAGCTACGGGGCGGTGGTAGTACGGATGGAATAGTACGCACATCATAACCAAGGAACTTCCACGATTGGGTTTGCGCGACCTTGGCGAAGGCTCGACCCTCCTCGTCGCCTTTCCAGTCCATGCGCTCACATCCCCACAGACGCAGCGTCAGCTCTACAACATCAACATAGTCAATAGTACACAGGCTGATATTGCATTCTCCCTCAAGCACAGCGAAGCCCATCACGTACTGGCTCGCGAAAGCGGCTTGGTCACGCGCAGCTGCACGTTGCCACTCACGGTGTCGCCCGCATGGAGCTCGTCGTTGTCCAGCACCACATGCAGCTCACCGTGGACGCCGATGTGCAGCTTCTGCGCCAGTTTGCCCATGCTACGAGTGATTGATGGAGAGATCGCGGATTGATTTGTGTGAGATTCTCATCCACGTAGTGCGCGTCCAGCGTGAAGGGTCCCCACCCATTTCACCCATTTTGGAAGCCTCGTGGTTTTGTGACCAAAATGGCTACAGTCACTATCGTAAATGAACCCAAAGTCAACTTGAGAAAGGCGGTCCATTTCTGGGGTTGAGATCTTCGTTCAATTTCAGCCATTTGCATATATGCGATTCCGGAAAGGGGTCATATAACTTAGAATATCTTGGGTGTCGAGGGGGACGCGATGGGGGACGGCCAGCTAACAGATAAAGAGGGGGACGGCCAGCTACACTGGATGGAGCCGGTGGTTGTCTAGAAAGTCACGCCTGGGTTGCGCGCGCGGGACGAGCCCAGGTCTTGGTCGTACAGCTCCACGGCCTTCTTCTTGCTGTCGCTCACACCGCTTGCATGTGCTTGGTTCTCCAGTCCGTACGAGCGGATGAACATGCGCAGTCGAACAGTGATCTCCACGGCTGTGGGGCGGTCCTTCGGGTCGAACGCCAGGCAGTCGGACGCGAGCCGACGCAGATCACCGGGACAGTCGCGCGAGATCGTGGGTTGCAGTTCGCCACGGGCCACCATTTGCTCGATTTCGCGTTCTGGCAATGGATCTCCGTCGGGTGTCAGGCAGTCGCTGTACGGGATCTGGTGCGTGTCCAGTTCACACAGCATCACACCAAAGGCGTACACGTCACTTGATGTGAGGTACACACCGGCGTTGCTGACGACCTCAGGCGCCTGCCATCGCCGCGACTTCTTCGCTGCGCGGTCTTCAGCTGTTGCACCAATGCCACCGAGCTTGGCACGGAACTCCTTCGTCAATAACACTTCGCCCGAGTCCAGAGCGCCGTGGACGATCGGCGGGCTGAACGAGTGCAGGTGGACGAGGGCCTCGGCGATATCCAGTGCCATTTGCAGCTTATTGCGGCTGCGTTCTTGGCGCGTCTTGGCATCGCGCGCTGTGGCATCCAGGAACGACCGCAGATCACCACGTGGGAGGTATTCATACAGCGCTTGGAGGCGGTGGCCAGCGCTCCAGGCGACGCCGACAAAGTCGAGGATGTGAGGGTGGTGGAGCTGGGACACGAGCTCCACGACATCAATGAACTGCTCCACTGCCTGGTCAGTGATGTGGGCTGCGCTCAGTTGCTTGGACATGAGCAGCTCGCCCTGCAAGTGGCGCATCACAGTGATATCGTACCGCGCCGACGGATCGCTGAGCAGTCGCAGAGGCTGGAGATCGATTTCTTGCAGCCATTTGGCGTTGATCTCTTCGACAGTGTGGGTCAGGTTGCCGGCGCCGACGTCGTTTTCATCGAGAGCGTTGGGATCGTGGGCGAGTGAGCTGAGGTCTTCCGTGGACTGGCCGAGATTCAGACTACTCACACTGAAGACAGACGATGAGTACGTGCTTGTCGCCTCGGAAACGCGCACCGACTTGAAAAACGACGACGACAGGTCGTCGCTGAGTACTGACCGTGAGCCGATGGAGCCGAGGCGGCGGTCGTCTACTGTGTCTGACGCAGAGGAGGAGTCCCCGTGGAAGTTGCGGTTGTTGTAGCTGTCGTTGTTGACGCACGACGAGCAGATCTTAACCTCAATGAGCCCGACCATGGGCATCTTGGCCTTGCGCTTCACAAAGCACGTCGCGCACACGATATCGCCACACTAGAAACCAATAAACAACGCACTGTGAGCCGGGGACTCCTTATACTCACTGCAGAACGTATCAATACATACCATGCGGCAGTGGTGGCGTCGCTTGAAGGTGGTGAACTTGGTCATGCACATGGAGCAGTCCTTGCGCGATGCGGCTTTCACCCAATCCTCGGGCTTGGCCAGCGCCTCGAATGGAAGCACGTTGGGAAGCACCATGTAGACTAGTGTCCGTCAATGAATTGCGGCGGCTCACGAGCTGAGAGAATTGGTTGTGAGAGACCGTGGTGCGAGCATGTGGAGGATCGTCCGACACGCCAGCCATGGCACCGGCTGGCCCAGTCCACGTCACATCACTGGAGGTCTCATTTAACGAAACAAGGTGAGCTATTCATTTCTTCTCAGTTCAAGGTGATACAGACAAATCATCCATACCGGGTTTAGGTTGTATAACCTTGTTTTGGTATTTGTGTATAGTCAAACAGTGGGATGGGGCAGTGGTGCCGAGATTCATCCGGTCCGCTTTGAATCTCTCTGAGGAGCTGCTCGTGTCGTGGCACGAATCTCCACAAGTGCAGTGGCCAGTGCGCCGCCGCGCTGGAGCTCTCTGTCGTGTTGTGGCGCCAAGCTGCTGGCGGTTGGCACCACGAAACGTGAGTGGAAACGCTAACAAACGCGACGACGAAACACTCGCGGTGGTCGATCGCCTGCCAGCCGCTGTGGCGGCTCTCGGACGCGATGTCAGTCGAGCACGCTCACTTGTTGATCAGGACACTCCATGCCATCACGCGGCGCATTGGCTGCCATCCACCACATGGCTGCCGTTGATCTGGGGGTTGCGTGGCACAAAATTCAACGCATCTCTCGTGGTGTGCGTGGCTGTGGACAGTTTGAAGTGATTGAACTTGCTGTACTACGGTACGATGCAGTGCGAATCGCGATCTCGTCGTCGAAAGTCAAGAACACTTCTTCCTTTCTTGAACTGCAGTGCTGCAGTCCGCTCCAGTCTCGAAGTTCGAACGGCTCGGATGATTCCACGTTGGGCCACACTGTGAAGACACGAGGGTGGCTACAGTGTATGTAGCGACGGCCACTTGACACCAGTGGCGTCGCCAGTCCAACGCTGGGCAGTGGCTCGACAAGTCCCAATTGATGTGAAGCCGGCGGCGCCGATTCTTGGAGATCATCTCGCGATACGAATCTCTGGACGCTGGTATTAGGAGCCGCACGCCAGTTTGATCGTAGATTCACTTGCACTGCCGCGCTCTTCCCTCGTCTGCGGTTTCTTTGTCTGGACACTTCAGCTCAACTCGGTTTTCCATCTCAGAAACGAAGCAAACGCGAATCCAAATTGTGACGAGCCATTCTGAAGCCATTCTCAAGACTAGTGGTTCGTGGTGTAATGCAAACTTGGTGTGGCGCTGCTTGCTCTATCTTAGTCCAATTGATCATTCTCTCTCTTTGTGGACTGACCACTGCTGTGTGTACTTCAAGCTCCGTGCTACAGTACAATGGTGTACTCCCTTCACAGGCTTTCGTCCCAGAGCACGATTCCGTGCTCGTGCTGCGGCGTTTTCCCAGTTTCCAGCTCGTCTTCAAGGCCGAACGATCGGATAATCGCCCGCAGCCGAGCGACAACTTCAATAGCAGTCGGCCGGTCCTGTGGCTCGAACGCCAGGCAGTCTTCTGTGAGCTGTCGAATCTCCGGCGGACATCGAAGCGACATCGTTGGCTTGGCCTGGCCCAATGAGACCAGGAACAGCACGGCGACAGTCGGCAACACGTTGCCCTGTGGTCCAAGGCAGTCGCTGAACGGCACGAGGTGTGTGTCCAGCTCGGACAGGATGATCCCCAGCGAGTAGACGTCGCAGGCTGGGTCGTACGTGCCACTGCCGCTGAGCACTTCGGGTGCGAGCCATCGCGCGACCTCAGAGCAGCCGCTGCCAGAGCAAACGACGGACTCGACTCGCACAGCACCGAACGTACCGATCTTGGCTCGGTGGTCCTTGGTCAGGTACACGTTCTTGGACTCGAGCGCTCGGTGGTGGAGAGGCTCCTGCAGCGAGTGGATGTACGCGAGTCCCTCGGCGATATCCAGTGCGATACGAAGCTTCTCGATCTGGCGGTGCGTGTTTGTGACGGCATCCACGGCCGTGGTATCGAGATACGTGCGCAAGCTGAATGGTAGTCTCTCAAACAGCGCTTGGAGGTCACGATCAGATGTCCACGAGACACCAACTAGCTCCACGATGCGTGAATGCTGAAGCCGTGAAGCGAGCGCGATGTCAGCCACGAAATCGTTGGCCGCTTGCTGCGCACGCTTGGCCTTGTTCAACCGCATGGCTGCGAGCGGGGATCCCTGGAAGCTCACGGCCCAGATGAGCACGTGCTCATCGTATCGCAGCTCTTTGATGTCCTCGAGATCTGCTGCGGGGTACCATCGCACGTTCAAGCCAGTTGTCTCCCATTCTGTGAAGCTCATGCGTTCGTGGACGACCGCGTTGGGTGAGATGAGCGACTCGAGATCGTCCATTTCTTTCTGGCTCACGTCCATATCGTCACCACTGCCGATGGTCATGGACATATCCGACGGCCGACCGCCTGTGTTTTCGTCTTGCGTGACTGCGACGAAGCACGGCTTGCAGATCTTGACCTTGGACACGCCGAGAATGGGCAACCGCGCATCTTTCTTCACCGTGCAGCTTCCGCACAGCACTTCCCCACACTGTACACAAGTCGTTTGCGCACATGTGAGCACAGTACTCGAATATCAACAGGCACCATAGAGTCAAAAGCTCACCATTCGGCAGTGGCACTTGCGTCGAAACGCGTTGAACCGCAGCGAGCACACGGCGCACCGGTCGCGTTCCGACGCCGGCACCCACTCGTTCTTGACCAGCAGCTCATGGAAACTGATCAGGCGTCCGCCACCGCCGCTCTCACTGGTGTTCACCGACGGCGAACTGCGCTTGATGCTACGCAGTAGCTTCGACATGGCGACTCACGTAATTGGAATGGAAGGAGATGCGGACGCGGCCACCACTCACTCACTCGTGCTGCTTCGCAAGATGATACCAAAATGCAAGAGAGAGCAGATGCTGCTGTGATTATTGATGGCTATCCATGCGAACTCGCTGGTCGACGACATGCAAAGCGGTGGCGAGCGGCAGCGACACGCTGCGCAGTACACGCCACGCCAGCGGACAGAAAGTTGCCTTTCTGCCACAACGTGTGGAATGTCCATGTCGGGGGAGGATACAAGTGTCTTTTTCACAAAAGTAGGTGAACTAGTGAAGGGATAGTGCACTGTTCCGTATTGTATACACCCTGTAATGTGTACTGGGTACATGTGATCCACCTTGTTTTGGAGAGGATGGGGATTGCGATCCTTGGCAGGTGGAAAAATACGCACTTGATGGCTGGTGGATTGGCGCCGTCGTTCGCTTTCGCCAGCCAGACGTCAGCGAAAGAGACGGGCGCTTGCTCACTACGGTGGAAATCAGCATTGGTCAGCTTCACTGTGAAGCCTTCACAGTCAGCTCAGGTGCAGTTCAGTATCGAGTAGGCTTCAGACGACCACCATGTCATCGTCCGTAAAGCCACGCGGCTTCCGAAAGGTCCAAGAAGCCTTTGGGCCCCAAAGGCTTCTGATTGGGGGCCTCCATGAACGTTGCAGACGTCAACTGACCCGCACGAGGTCTTCATTCTCCTGTACAGTACTGTTCGTGATGGCCACGTTGAAGTATAGTACGGATGCGATGGCTCGCTACGCATTTTCGCAAGGCGTCCGTGCTCACGAAGGAGAAACTTGGGATAGCAGACTGTGTGAGTCGCACGTGTTATCGTGTGATCGAAGAGCTTGATATCGCTACACTCAAGTGGAAGGTTGTGGCTGTTATGTTAGCCTGCCAGTCGCAGTCATCCATTGTTATACCAGAGCCAACGCCTGTCAATGAGCTCATTGGGTTGTAGCTTGTAGTGACGATGTGGCGAAGAGCTCTGCGCAATCGGTGCACTTCAGAACACGAGCAAGATACTGAACGGTACGGGAATCCCAAGGCAGCAAACCCCGCTGTGTGATGGCGTAAGTATGTAGATACGCCATCACACAGCGAGGGTTGCCGGCTTGGGATTCCCGACCCGACCAGACAGACGAGGAAGTGCACCTCGAACTCATAGTGACATGATCCCGTCAGTATACTGAGGTGTCGGAGCTCATAGTAGTTTTGCCCAAAATGAAGCAGTTTATCGCGCTTCCTTTGCCGCTGTTGAAGCTGATTCTTGTGTTTGCAGATGATGCGCGTCACGATTTGCTTCTGCCTCAAGCACCGCAGGCTCCCCACGCGTTGTTAGACCAGCTGAAGCGATCCTGTAAAGCCTGGAAGCCCGTCGTCGAGCAGCTACGAAGCGAGCTGTCGATCTCGGCAACGCTGACATTACTTGCGCCTCACGATGCTACCGAGTCGACGGAGAAGTTCGCGGCCTTCGCGACGAGAGACGTTCGACTCAGATGTCTGGCGCTGAGCATCGTTGGAGCGGAGGAAGTCGTCCGGCCTCTCACTGCCCAGGCTTACGAAGACACCAATCGCCTGTGGTGTGAGGCGTTTGCATCCGTTCCCGAGCTCGAGCGGCTCGAACTTCACAGCGTCAACTTCGCCTCTATGATACTCTCATCTGTGATCACAGCAGCCTCGCGTGCGTGCAAGAAGATCAAGGCGCTATCTATCTACCCAGTTCCCAGCCGCGGCTCCGATGGTGACGACGCTGTCATCAGCAGTACGCGCGCTGCCGTGTACGAAGCCATCGAGCGTTGGCACGAAGCCTCGCCACGCCACGGTCTCCAGCAACTGGATTTCGTGCAACGATATACGACTAGCGAGACGCGAGACCCAGTAGTGCTCGAGCGATTGGAGGCGGAGTTCTACACAAACCTCGCTCGCTTTTGCCCGCGGTTGGAGTTCCTAAACATACTCTGCGCCCCTCTGGGCGCTACGATTAGCCGCATTCCACTGCCGTCCTGGGAACGTTTCGCGACTTCCTGCATGAAACTTCGCGTTCTCGATTGGTTCTGCCTGCCCTACTCGGACCGCCATTTCGAGATCTTTGCTCGCACCCCCAAGCCGGATTTGGAAACGATCGTCTTCCGAAATGCTGAAGGCGAGCACACTGCGGATACTACCGGCCAATGTCTCTACAGTGCTGCTCGCGTCGCGAGAGCTCTAGCAGCGTGCCCCAATTTGAAGAATCTACGCATTGAATTCGCCCACGTCTTGAGTATCCCCTCTGGCTTCCACCGCCAGGCGCTGTGGGACGACGAGCTCCTCTCCGCCATCGGACAGCATTGCACCCATCTCCAGACATTCTGCCTGCGTGAACATGGAGTCCAACAAGCAAACATCCCTACACCGCTGGACACCGTGACGGATGTAGGCGTCAGTGCTCTTGCCACGCTGCCAGAGCTACGCGTCATCAAGATGAAGGCCACGTCCGTCACTGGACAAGGCGTGTTTGAGCTCCTACGCCATGCACCGACTGACTGGTTGCCTCGCAAGATCACACTGGACGTTGGGTGCCTACTGGTTGAAGGGTTCTCCATGGATGACGAGGACGAAGAAGTCGTGATCTTCTACGACGTTGTGCATCAAGTGCTGGAGCTTGTTGTGGCCCACGGTCAGAACCTGCGAGGCCGTCGCTTCGTTCTCAAGCTGAAGAACCGGTCACGAAGGGATCTAGACACTGATGAATGGCGAGAGAAACTCCACGAGCTTATCCAAGCAGCCATTATTACTGTCAAAGTGGAGCTGCTCGAAGACATGGGTCGGCTCGAAAGGTTGCTGATCCGCAGCGTGGCGAAGGAGCGCAAATAGGTTAGCGTTTATGACCAATGATAGGCCGCCAGATGTGTATATCAGCCAATAATAATGCTCACCAATGTATCCATCTTAGACTTGCGTGTCAATTGGCAGAAACCCCTCATCCGTTCTGGCCAATGGTGTCAGCTTTTACGCATTTGACAGCGCATTTTGACTGGGAACTTCCCGGTGGGAAGAACGGAGATGAAGCGCGATCGCCTGGCGTCCTGCGGAGATGCGGGCCACCGCCCAGCGCCCAGCGCGACGTCCCAGGCTTGTGGATATACTGCATACATGACTCAAGAATTGCTGTATCCACTGCCACCGCTGCTCGTGCGCGAGAGCGTCTTCTCATTCATCGCAACCCCGGCGCTGCTCACCGCTGAAGTCGTGACGCTCGTGGACTTTGCGGCCAGTCTCCAGCCATTGCGTGGCGTCTGTAAGGTGTGGGAGGCCGTTGCAAACTCGCTCCAGGACGAAGCACAGAAGACGCTACAGAGATTCACGATTAAATCTGGTGCTGAAGAAGAGATTGAGAAGATCCAGCAGGAGGCCGAGCGCAATGGCGTTGACGCGGCGCACCTTGAGGTGATCACGGGCGAGCTCCACGAGCAAGACTACGTGTGCCGTCGCTTCCTTGAGCTGGACAACAACGCGCTCCATCGGATACCGTGGCTGTCGTTGCTCAGCAAGTTCCAGCACGTCGTGCGTCTCGACCTATCGCGGACGCTGTGGTCTCAGCTACCAGAGCTGTTGAGCGTCGCGCCGAGTGTGTGCCCGCAAGTCCAAGCTCTCGTGCTTCCTCATCAGCCAGTCGCATCTGAAATCGAAGAGCTCCGTGAGAGTGAGCTAACGCCACTATTAGAGGACGCACTTGCAAGCTGGTACCGCAGCAACGGCGGACTTCGGCTGCTCCACATCCCGTTCTGGCCCGCAGACAAGCGCGACCAACATACCAACTTGCTGGAAGCAATCACAACTCACTGCCCACGGCTGAAGCGACTCCGTGGCTGGCATTGCGGCAGCGACCGACTGCGCGTGATGGATCTCGGCAACGTGAGACTCGACGTGTGGTCAGATCTATGGCGGAAATGCAGTGAGCTCCGCGAGTTCAGTTGGCGTATGGCGCCCATGGGCGGCAGCTTCCTGGAGATATTCCTGTCGGAGCCCAAGCCGTGTCTGGAGGCCTTGGTCATTGAAGAACAGCGCGGCCGATCAAACATCAAGCGAGGCATCGAGACCGTTGTGACGATGCTGGACAAGACACCAGCGCTTCGCTCTCTCAAGATGCAAATGGTGGACACGCTGTTCTTCTTGCTCGCAGAAAACCACTCGGCTTACGCTGGTGTGATCGACACACTGGCCGATGCGTTTGTGTTGGATCTGGTCACCAAGTGTCCGAAACTCGAGCAGTTCCACTACGTGATGCGGTCTCCAGAGCGGATGCTGACGCTGACGGGCGTCGGGCTGTCGACGCTCGTAGCAGTTCCATCTATGAGAGATTTGGTGCTCACGCGCGTGGTGTTTGAAGCCACTTCGCTTGCGGCGTTAGTGCAGACGTTGTCCCAGGCGAGTGGCAATCGCAAGCACCGCAGTTTGAGCATCGCATTGACAGCGGCGGACGCAGCGCACGACTCGCTACTGGCGCTGGTTGACTACCTCGCAACGACCTCCCCAGTGTTTCAAGACGGCTTGGTGTTCTCGTTGTCTGTGGAGCGGGAAGACATGGTGCGCCACACCCACCCTCGAGGCATTCGCGTGAAGAACCTCATCTCAGAGGACGAGCTGCAGCGACTGATCGACGATCTCACGTCCGTCTACGCCGGCTCTGGTTTCCGACTCCGCTTGCAAGTGTACAGCTTCGGAGTTGGCGTGCCACGCCACGCGATCGCAGAGATGCAAATGCAGTTCAATACGGTGGCCAAGAGTGATCGAGACGCGGGCTCAGGAGGAACTGCGTGCGAGATTGAGCGGATCCAAGTCCCTCGGCACCGAAAGCGTGGAGGTATGATAGCGTAAGTGGTAATATCGTATCAAGACTTGAGATCCGGTTGAAATCACTCGCGCACAGACTTGTCAAAGATATCGGACTATTGCTACTGCTGATCTACTCAGACAATCGAAGAGTCTTCAGTACCGACTGCAGCTGCTTGGTCCGCGTCCCGAAGCTGAAGCGACAGCAAATGGATCACCAGGCTCTCGAGCTCACGGCGATCGACTGACCGACTGCTTGTGTTTGTGACATGGCGGTGGAGGAGAAGCGGTGGAAACGTCTTTTCGTCCAGTTTTGCGCGAGCAATGACCTCGGCATTGCTGATTCCAGCGAGTGAATTGGGTCTGCTAGTTGAATTGCGCACGACCGTGGCCCATGCGATGGACGCAGCAACGCCGAGGAGGAGAAACAGACAGCCGAGTTGCGTCAGGATTGCGTTGGTTGATGGGGTCGAGAGGAAAAGAGCGACCTTCTGCGTGTTTCCGTTGAACGCGAGCATCGTAGTGGTACTCGACAGACTTTGGTTGGTTGTGACGACGTCCTTGACGACTCCGTTCTGCAGCACATAGAACAAAGCGGCCGTGTACGTGGCTTGAATCGGGTGCTCGATGTACATGTGGTTGTCGAGGACTCGTTGCGCGCGCTCCTCCACGTATGCACATATATCTCCCGGGTTAATGTGGCTCATATTCCACGTGATATTGCGGATGTTGTGTGGGAGAAGGATATCGCCGGCAGCAGCATCATACTTTTCATCGGGCACCAATAGCCGAGTCGGCTCGTTCACTTGCACCAGTGTTATTGGCTGTTGGCGATACGCATGATAGTAGATAAAGTTGTTGAGCTGCGGTGGTAAGAGCGCATCCATCGGAATCGCACCACCACTCACGACAAGCCGCTGCGACGCGGACGCAGCACTTTTCTTCGCAAGTGTGAGCGCGAGTCCGTGGCACTTTTCAGCACCGTTGGCGTTGCAAGTCGCTCCAAACTCCGCCGCAATGTCCGCCAACTTCCACGAGAGTTTGCCGACGGTGAACGAGTAGAGTTTGCGCAAGTTTGTCGCGCGCGCATAACCTTCCGGCTTGTAGACCGTTTTGTAAGCGTTCTCTGTGAGTGCATTGGCCACGAGCCGCTTGCCGACGCTGACCACGAGCATCGATGTATCCGACGTCCGGTTACACTGATTGATAGTCAAGTATGCCGAAAACGAATACCTGGTGCCGCCCTGGAGGTAATGCCCCGCTTCCATCAGCTCTGTCCCGTTTCCGTTCAGACACATGGAGAATGCTTGGATCTGCGCGGGGACGTCGTAGTACTGGTCGCCAAGATGAGGAAGCTCCGACGCGACGGATGGACCGCGCTTCCCCAACACACACAGCGCTGGCCACGGTCCGCAGTAGAAATTCGCTGGAGAGATAAGCGGCGCTCCATCGCCAGCGTTGGCGTAGCGTGTACCAGTCGTATTGTCGGTGGAGTCCGCGAGTAGATCCGGATTCACCTCGAATTCGAACGTGACGGCTTCGAACGTGATGTTCGGGGCGATCTCCACGCGTGTGAAAGCCATCGGGATGTTGGTCAGCGTCATGTTTTTGGTCGTGTTGAATGCTCCCGTGAGGTAGGCGTTTATGTTCTTCAGGAGCCACTTTTTCTGGTCGGCATCGCTTGCTGACGGGTCTGGTGGGAGAATTCCAACGTGGATAGCAGCGGATATGTTGTGCGTGAGCCCGCCGTCAATTCTGTTGGACGCGATGTCCGCTAACGATCCTTTAAACGGAGTAAACTCCGACGCCAATCTCACGCCGTACAGCACCAAGTTGGACGCGATGGAGGCATTCATGGGCAGATCTTCACTGGTCAAGTGGTTGTTGGCGGACTTGTTGGTGGGGTTGAGCAGAAACGACATCGATGTCGTGGGAAGCGCCTCGGTGAGCAGTTGCTTCATCCAGTCGCGTTGTGGGAAGCCATAGTCCACAGTGTCCAGCGGGATTGAGGTTTGTGCGAACTGATCGGACGGGTCGCACACACTTTTGGCTCGCTTGGTACGGAGTTGCACCACGTTTCGAAGCACCGTGTTGGTGATTGGGTTCAAAGGCTGGTTCTCTGATACGGACCACGATACGTTTGAGACTCGATCCTGCCAGTCGGATGATGCTGCGATCGTCGTGTCGTCGAGCGATAAGTCGCTGGTCTCTATGAAGGAACTGATCTCCAAGTCCACTAGCTGCGCGTTGAGAGCGTTGAAACCGTTGTTGATCAGGTAGCCGACGCCTGCACTCAACGCCAGCGCAGCATACACAGTCTTCCAGCTTGGTTCATTCCGCAGCAGCGAAGCCGATACAAAGCGCAGCAGAATGACTTGCACACAGGCCGCGACAAACAACTCAATGGGCTTGCTGCACACCGACACGATGTTACCCGAGTACGAGTTGTACTGGTCCAGCAGGCGCTTTTGCTGGTCGGCATCGAGCGTGTTCTTGTTGTAGCGATGGATCTCATAGCCGCTTTGCAAGAACTGCATAACCGCCACAATCGCACTCACGATGATCACAGTGGCAACTGCGATGCGGCCGCGACGAAGCGAGATATCCACGGCCACAGTCGCTTGTGGGGAGCCATCAAACACCGCGTTCTTTTGCACTGCTGATGCTGCTTCCACGCTGTCCGCGAGTGAGCTTCGTTGTTCATCGCGAGGGACGAGGGGCTCTTGGAGGATCGCGACCGAGCTGGCCTTGGCTAGGAACTTGGGCTTGGGCTTGGGCTTGCCAGCCACTGCGGTGGTGGTGTGGTCGCCGTGTTGGCGCATCACCAAGCGTCGAAGAGTGGGGGCCGTGGAGAAGACTGGACTGCGCGACCGATACAATGCGCGGCAACAGCACAGGATCAAGCCCGGAAGCGCGCACCAAACTGAGGGGCAGCACGTCTGAACTCACGCAGTTGCATGGGGCGGACGTATTTGTTTTGCAACGAGTGCGGACGTTATGATGGAAGAACAAAGGAGCTGCGGTAGCTTCACTAAAACTCGACACTGAACTGTTCTGTCCAGGTTGCGCTGCGGAAAGGCCGCCATTGGGTGAAAATGTAGCCATGTCAACCCAAACGAGATTGGATGTGTCCATACTGGTTTTGAGTCGCAGCGCTGCGGGCGGGACGCTGCTGATCGAACTCGCGACACTCGATATATGTGCCACTGGTCAACGTACACGTGTCGGTGGAGCAGGAACGGAGGAAAGCGTCGGTCGTCCGGCTTCGCACGCGCCATGGTTTCGCCATTGGAGAAGCGCGGATCGACGGGGAGTGTTCGGCCCGGCGTCCCCTCGCGTAGTAGTCACTATTTCGGGGATGTCACTAAGTATCTTCGACTGACTTGTTGACTTCGTGCTTTGGTTTGGACCGGAAACGTTCTGGCAACTCATCAACGACCGCATTCGCGTCCGCCGCGAATTCCCATCCGCCGCACGCGCCCGTCTCTCTGCGTTCCTACGCGTACGCACTGTACCGTACGCTGCATCTACGTACCTCCAAGCAGCAGACGCGACGCAGCAAAAGCCGTTGCGTTTCGTGCAGGTCCGGCGTCTGGAAGAGCCGTGAAGAGCGAGATCTCGCGGTCCAAAGATGTGGACGCGGCGCAGCAGCCAGCCACGCGCGCCACAGGCCGCGCGCTTCAACTTGCTTCTACTAGAAGACGGGGAGTACTTTTTGGATGTACGTAGTAGTGGTCACCAGAGTGGTGATGGAGTTGTGGTTGATGGAAGTTGCTGTGATTGTAGGACTACAGTGCGTTTCGGTACTTGGAGTCGCGAACTTCAACCCACCGGTACGTCCACAAGACGATTGTGATGGCTAATATGGATGCTCATGGCTTGTGTATGGCTAGGAAGACGCAGGGCCGGCTGAAAGTGTGTACGCGCGGCCTGTTTTTCGTACCAAATGACCTCGTGGCGCCCATTTTGCGGTTCCCATTCCGTGGGATGCCGGAATTCCCATCGATTGCGACGTTTGAAGACGATACAAGCGAGAAATACGCGACTTTCAGAGCCAAAACAGTGGTTGAAATGCGCGAGCGGGGCATTGACCATCCGTACGTGGTGAAAGAGATCAGCGACGAGCAGCCGGAGGAGCAGCGGTTCATGTTCACGCTCACGTACTCCAGTCCCGAGACACTACTCCACAGCCTCACGACGATCTATGAGGTGGCCAATCTACCGCGACGCACGATGAACAAGGCAGAAGAAGAGCGGCTACTGTCGTCGGTGCTGGCGCCTCGGCGCATGGTCGAGTTTGACCCGAGCTGGCTCGTGGATTATCGAGAACGACTGCTATTTTCGCCTGGACGCATGGTCACACGGATCGAGCCACTGCTTAACTATCCAGGGTGTATCGTACTCACGAGCCAGAGGATATACTTCCAACCAGCGCGACTGAATAACGTGGCGAACCCGATTCTACACTGGGACTACACAACGATCGAGCAGCTCTACAAGCGACGGTATCTATTGCGCCAGACTGGACTCGAGATCTACCTGAAGTCTGGTGAGAGCTTCTTCTTCTCCTTCCGCACACGTAAAGACCGTGATGATATTTATGAGCTCCTCGTGGAGCAGCCGTCACTGGCTCGGTTCGAGCGATCAAACCTGGAAGAGATGATGCACAAGTGGCAACGGCGAGAGCTCTCGAATTTCGACTATCTGATGTTCCTGAACAACGCTTCCGGCCGCACGAAGAACGACCTCACACAGTACCCTGTGTTTCCGTGGATCCTACAAGACTACACAAGTGAGAAACTCGACCTGACCAATCCAGCAGTCTTTCGCGATCTGTCCAAGCCTGTAGGAGCACTCAACCCCGAACGTCTCGAGTATTTCAGGATGCGGTATGAAGTCATGCCGCGTGGAGAAGAAGCCGACGGTATGCCACCGCCATTTCTGTATGGCACGCACTACTCGACGCCAGGCTACGTGTTGTACTACTTGGTTCGGATGATCCCGCAGTACATGCTGTGTCTCCAAGGCGGCAAATTCGATGCTGCAGATCGTTTATTTCGCAGTATCGCGGTCGCATGGGAAGGCTGCACAACAAATCACACGGACGTCAAGGAGCTCACGCCGGAATTCTTCGACACGTCGCTGTCGCCGGAACATTGGCTCACCAACCACCAGCAACTCAACCTCGGCACAACGCAAAGCTTGCAGCGCGTGGGGGACGTTGAGCTGCCGCCGTGGTCGTACGCATCGCCGATTGATTTCGTTCGGAAACAGCGCGAGGCACTTGAGAGCGAGCACGTATCCCTGCATCTACACGAATGGATCGACCTCATCTTCGGCTTCAAGCAGCAAGGCGAAGAGGCCGTCAAGGCCGACAATTGTACGTCCAATAGTGGCTGAGTTGTCGTGTGGATACGCGGTATTTAGACTGACTCATGGTGCTGCTGTGTAGTATTCTACTATTTATCATACGAAGGCGCAATCGACTTGGAGACCGTGAGCGATCCCATCGAGAAGTGCTCGATCGAATCCCAGATCCAAGAATTCGGGCAGACACCCAAGCTGCTTTTCTCAACTCCGCACCCGTCGCGAAAAGAAGCCGAGGCACGGATAGAAGTGGCGACGCCCGATCTACTACCGTCTCCACGCGTGCGTCAGCCGCGATTACGAGGAGTCACTCACCCTCCAGTGGAACGAACACGCCGAGGCCGGAACGCCATCGAGTTGAATGGCGTCCGCTCCAAATCAGAGAACGACAAGATCCAGAAAGCTCGCAAGCGGTCGAATCTAGCCGTACAGTTGTTCAAGTGCGTCCATCAACCGCTTGTCCAAGTCCCTCGTGCGCTTGGCGACTTGGCGCTCCACATCTGGGGTGGCCAAGGCACTGGCAAACCGTTGAAAAAGTGGCACTGGAAGACCAAGCTCAAGCATCAAGGAAGTGCTAACCAGTGGCAGTGGAAGGCAGCTCAGCATCAGCCCCTGCATTCAGGTGAGATCACCTGCACGGTTCTCTCGAAAGACGACGCGACTCTCTACTCGACGTGCAAGCATAGCTGCCTCAAGGTTTCTTCAGTCAGCGATGGTACCGTATCGACTGATATCACAGCTACAGCTGCGCTGTCGTGTTGTGACGTCTCCCCTGACGAGAAGCGACTCATCGTGGGGTGCTGGGATAACCGCGTGCACATGTACTCACTCGAGACGGGAAAGGAGCTCGACCGCGTGTTTGCCCACTCTGACGGAGTCTCCGCGCTCTGTATCGTTGGCAACGACCGCTTTCTCACCAGCTCGTGGGACTCGACGATCAAGTACTGGCACTATACGGACAAGTACATCGTCGCCTCGCCGATCAAGACTTTTCTCGAGTGTGACGAAGCCATTCTCTGTCTGGACGTGAGTCCGGACGGCGCGTGGGGAGCAGCAGGCGCGCGCAATGGATTCGTGTATCTACTGAACCTGCTAGCAGGCGAGTTCCATAGCGAAGTAGCAGTGAGTCCCGAGCGTCGCGGTGACGTCGCGTCCGTGTCGTTTGCCAGCACCAGTGCGACGTTCGTGTGCATGACCCTCGAGAACGAGCTGCTCCAGTACAACCTACAAGGCCAGCAGCTCTATAGTATCGAAGTGAACACAACGGGCCAAGTCAGGTACGTTATTTGCCTTCATCAAACAGCGACTGTGAGGTTGCGGTTGGCTAACTTGTGGATTGGTGGGTAGATGTTTCGACAGTGATGGCGAGTACGCGGTGGGTGGCACGACAAACGGCAAGCTCTTTTTCTGGCGTCTGCACGAGGAGCAAGGCAAGGAAGTCGTATACGAGATCCCTCGCGCTCACGACACGATCATCTGCTCGCTCGTGGTCGCGTTCAACGGCTCGTGCGTGATTTCGGGCTCCATCGATGGCGTCGTCAAGGTCTGGACCTTGGGTCCCAAGCCGCCGGAACCACATCGCAAGAAACAGTCGGTGTTGGCCAATCAGATCTCGCTCCAGCGCCACTACGAGCACCGCGCACTGCAACAAGGCGGTCTGTCGTCGGCGTACACGTCTCCTTTCACATCCTACATGGAGGAGGCGCAATGGTTCCTGGCCTGTTGACGTTGTGCAGCCATATTCATAATCTACTGATAGAAGGTATTTATGAATTCTGCGTGTTTCGCATTGGTTGAAAATATGATGGATATTATCCAGCTCTACGAGGTGTTGGGTTTCTCCTAAAACCGGATGCCCGCGATTTTTGGGCGTGCCTGTGTTCGGGTGGCAGTGAACACGAAGGGGAAACCTCAAGCGGACACTAGGGACGTGAGGAAGGCGATCTCTCGGCGTGGATTTGCAGCACTTGCAGAAACTTCTACGTGACGACAGCACGCTAGACACCATGGACGAGTCTCTGTACGACGAATTCGGCAACTATATCGGCCCGGACCTGCGCAGCAGCGACGAGGAAGACGAGGAAAGCGATGTCGAGTCACAGCATTCCGGCTCGGAGACCACGCGCAGCCAGCGCGGACGCCGCGACAGCGACGATGAAGATGGAGACAGTGGATATGGAGATGAAGAGGACGATGGTGCGAATGGACTCCGCCGCAATGTTGATTCGCTGGCGCTTCACGGCGTGAATGGAGACGATGATAATGCGATCGTGCTCCATGAGGACAAGAAGTACTACCCAGATGCGCATGAAGTGTACGGCGACGTGGAGACGCTGGTGATGGAGGAAGACGCGCAGACGATCGAGACGCCGATCATCGAGCCGGTCAAGATCAAGAGCTTCTCCGTGCTGGAGAAAACCATCCCAAAGACGACGTACTCGACCGAGTTCTTGACGTCGCTGATGGACCACCCGTCGCTGCTGCGCAATGTGGCGGTGATTGGCGACTTGCACCACGGCAAGACGCTGTTTATGGACATGCTCGTGCAGCACACGCACGTGGACAAGTGGGACCCGACGAAGGAGAAGCGATACACCGACACGCGCCAGGACGAGCAGCAGCGCCACGTGAGCATCAAGAGCACGCCCGTGTCGCTCGTGCTGCCCACATCGCGCGGTAAGCACTACCTCGTGAACCTCATGGACTGCCCCGGCCACGTCAACTTCTCGGACGAATCCACGGCCGCGCTGCAGATCGCTGACGGCGCCGTGCTCGTGGTCGACGTTGTGGAAGGCGTCATGATGAACGTACGTGTGTGGGGGATGTTGCTGTTGGCGTTGGCGTTTCCACCAACTTGTTGGTGTTGGCGCTTTTTTCCAACACTTTTAGTCCTGGTGTTTGGTTTGCGTTTGTTGGCGGTGGATGACTAACCAATTTCTGGTTCTGTGTGTATTTTAGACTGAGCGTCTCATCAAGGCAGCATTGCGAGCACGCGTGAAGATCTCGCTGGTCGTGAGTAAGGTGGACCGCTTGATCGTGGAGCTCAAGCTACCGCCAGAGGACGCGTACTTTAAGCTGCTGCACACGATCGAGGAGGTGAACGCTGTCATCGCCGCCAACACACCGGAAGGCGCCGACTCGCAGCGTCTCTCGCCTGAGCTGGGCAACGTGTGTTTCGCCTCGGGCCAGCACGGTTGGAGCTTCACGCTCGCATCTTTCGCGGAGATCTACGCGCAGACGCACCCAGGCGTGCCCGCCGCCGAGCTGGCGCCACGCCTGTGGGGCAACAAGTACTACAGCCCGCAGACGCGAACATTCAAGAAGAAACAGCCATACCCGAACGCGCTCCGGTCGTTTGTGATGTTCGTGCTCGAGCCGTTGTACAAGATCTACTCCAAGGTGCTGAGTGAGGACCCGCAGACGCTGTTCAAGTCCCTGCGAGACATGGGGCTACGCCTGCGTAAGGAGCAGCTCAACCTGAACCCGCGCCCGCTGCTCAAGCTCGTGATGGCGCAGTTTGTCGGTTCCGCGACTGCTGGCTTTGTCGATATGGTAGTGGAGCATGTGCCGTCGCCACTCGCGACCGCGAGCACGAAGGTCGAGACGCTCTACACTGGAAGCCACGCTCGTGAGCTGAGCATCGTGAAGGGCATGCTGGCGTGCGACCCGAAGGCACCACTGATGATGAACATTGTCAAGCTGTATTCGTCTCCTGACGGCACAACTTTTAGCGCGTTCGGCCGTGTCTACTCTGGTGAGCTGAAGCTGGATCAAAACGTGCGTGTGCTTGGTGAAGCTTACACGCCAGAAGATGACGAAGATATGAGCACGCGCACAGTGGAAAGTATCTGCATTCCCCAGGGTCGGTACAAGATTGGAGTGAACCGTGTGCCAGCGGGTAACTGGGTGCTTTTGGAGGGCGTGGATGCCTCGATCACCAAGAGCGCAACGATCACAGACGCAAGCGAGGAAGTGCTTCAAGACGACGAAGTTGGCATCTTCCAGCCACTCAGCCGTTCGTTTGCCACGACAGCCGTCATGAAGCTCGCGGTTGAGCCACTGAATCCTGCAGAATTGCCGAAGATGCTGGAAGGTTTGCGAAAGATCAGCAAGAGCTACCCGCTCGTCCGAACGAAAGTCGAAGAGAGCGGCGAGCACGTCATTCTGTGTACGGGTGAGCTCGCTGCCGACTGCATCATGCACGACCTGCGTCGTATGTACTCGGAAATCGAAATCAAGGTCGCTGATCCAGTCGTCGCATTCTGTGAGACCGTCGCCGAGACATCCTCAGTCCAGTACGTCGTCGTCAACGAACGCGTTGGCCTCTCCACATTTACTAACTCCTGATTTTTGTTTGCTTACAGGTGCTTTGCCGAGACCCCAAACCGAAAGAACAAGATCACCATGATCTCCGAGCCTCTCGACAACGGACTCGCTGTGGATATTGAGAACGGCACGATCAAGCTAGATGTACGTACACCATCTTACTCAGTTTTACATGCTCTACTCGGATTGACAGGTTGGAATTGTGTTTGTAGATGGGCAAGAAGGAGATCGCGACCTTTTTCCAGACCAAGTACAAGTGGGATGTGCTTGCTGCACGGTCCGTGTGGGCTTTTGGCTCGGAAAGCAACGGCCCGAACGTGCTGATCGATGACACACTCGCGACTGAAGTCAACAAGAAGTCGCTTGGCTCCATTAAGGAGAGTATCGTGCAGGGTTTCCAGTGGAGTTGTCGTGAAGGACCGTTGTGCGACGAGCCGATCCGCAACACCAAGTTCAAGATCCTCGACGCGAGCATCGCCTCCGAGCTCATTCACCGTGGTGGTGGCCAGATCATTCCGACTGCCCGACGAGTCGCGTACTCAGCATTCCTCACAGCGACCCCGCGCATGCTCGAGCCGATGTACACGTTCGAGATCCAGTGTCCCGCCGATACCGTGTCGTCGCTCTACCAAGTGCTGTCGCGTCGCCGTGGCCACATCACACACGACGCACCGAAGGCGGGCTCGCCGCTGTACTCCGTGCGTGGGTTTGTGCCAGTGATCGAGTCGTTTGGCCTGGAGACGGATCTGCGAGTGTTCACCCAGGGCCAGGCCTTCATCACCCAGGTGTTCGACCACTGGGCCGTCGTGCCTGGTGACCCATTGGACACTGGCGTCGTGCTGCGTCCGCTCGAGCCGGCACCTGTCAACGATCTCGCGCGCGAGTTCATGATCAAGACGCGTCGCCGTAAGGGCCTGAGCGAAGATGTGAACGTGAGCAAGTACTTCGACGAGCCCATGCTGCGGGAGCTGGCCAAGCACGAGATCGAGCTCCAGCACTTGATCTAATAGCAATACCGATCGACAGTCTGGAGTATCAAGAGGAGTTCCCACGACCACTAGCTAGTCCAGGAAGGAAGCTACGGCCTGCCATCACGAGTAAGTAACAAACGAGAAAACGTGATGGAAGCTGATGATGTGGGTGGCCTCATTTGTCAAATGTTAGGAGTACTCTTCGTGCAGGCTGCCTAGAACTGAACACGAACCCACCGTTCACGCGAGTCGCCAGCGAATTGGAAGATCGTTGTGACCACACTCGCATCCAAACGGTGAATCACATTCTGGAAACCGAGCGTTCCACTGCTGCCACCAGCGGTTTGAGCGGACTGGTTCGGTTCCACGACACTCAAAAACGCGAGCTTGTTCCTCAACGCGAGCTGCTCAAACACGAGCTCGCCATTGCAGCAGTCGAATTCCTCTTGAGCAACAGGCTCGGATAGACGAAGGCCATCAATGATACGCTGCTTCAGAGGCATATCGAAGTAGAACTCGTAGATCGAGCGGTTGTGGTGCAGCATCCGCAGGACAGCGGACTTGATGTTGGGTAAATACCGGGAATGGTAAGAGTCCTTGTACGTGAAGTGAAGCACACGAAGATGCTTGGTCATCGGATGGTTCACGTCAGCGAGGCGCCCAAAGAACCGGTGGACGTTGTGGAAGTCGGCGAGCGAATCGAGCTGCAGCACGAGTTTCTTGACCCGGCAAATCCCAGCCTCGTAGGCAAGAGCGATCCCTTGCAGGGATTCCCACCACACCGTTTGGAGCTCGAACTCCTCCAGATGAGGGTTCGTGATCTTGCGTACCCCGTGGCCAATAGCCCGACACAAAGCGACGAACGCGGGCTCGTCGCACTTCGATAGCTTATTGAACACGAAGTGGCGGGTTGGTTGGATCGGTGCTGGCGCTGGTCGCAGTGTGGTCTTCATATTCGTCGCGTGTTTACGCTTTACCCACGCCTTGCCCCAGCCGGGGACCAACACGATCAGCCAGTCAGTGTCCTCGTCAAGAACGGGTAGATTCTTCAATGTCAAGCCGAACGCGGCTTGCGAGGCGCCACTGGTATTGCTTGAAGGCGGCAGGAAGCGGAATTTGGACACGTCCACCGTTCGCATCTCTCGGTCTCCACCTCCTAATACGGGTGGAAACAGTGTTGCCAGTGGGTCAACAGCGTTGAGCGTGGACTCTAGCGCAGCCACGTCTATCAATGAGAGCCGTGACACACTCATGGTCACCTTCTCAATCACATTGCTCGCCCTCCAACTGAACAGCACCGTCGCCATCCATTGCCACGATCGCTCATACGACAGAGATGGAAGCGCCACGTCTTGAATTGACTCGCTGTCTAACAGCACGGAGAACACACAATCCATCGACTTGAAGTCTTCAATCCACCATGGGTCGATCTTCGTCGGCGCTCGGAAAATCCCCTTCACCGGGAACCCAGCGGTCTTGCTCTTGAATAGTTGGTACATCATCGGGATCACTGCGGTACAAAATTTCTCGCCTCGTTCCCGACCAAAGATCCGGACTGGAGATACGCAAACTCCCCTCGCGGCGAGTTGGCGGATCCGTAGCAAATCAACGGCAGTAAACTCGGCCATATAAGGACCGATATCGACGTCCGTGATGCGATACATCGCCCTGTAAGGCTGGACTCCACCGCCCAGTTCATATCCACACCTCGCGTCGGTTTGCGCCGCAACGAGGGAGCGAATCTCATACCACATATCGGTCGAGTACTCTTTCTCCCCTTGTCTCGGCTCCACGATCTTCAAGCGGAGCGGGATTTCCACTGGACCACACGACTTGGGCAACGCTTCTTCGAGTTCGCGCCGCAACGTGACGTATCCTTTGGATGCGAACCGCTCACATTCTGCTTGACAGCAACCTCGACTGGTCCCTACCAACTCGACCCCGAGCGTGACGCGCTTGCCACGCAGTATGCGACACCACACTGTGAAGGCGACAGGCCACAGCTCTTGGAGAATGCTCTCAAACGCCTCGTAGTCGACGCGCTCGAGAAGCGCGAGCAGCTCCACCAGCTCATAGCGAACGACGGGATCCCCGCGGTAGCTGCTATTCGTCGACCACTGCAGCCACAGCACGCCGCTCTTGCACGCCTACTCCACACACTCGCGAGAAGGGTCTTTCCCCAGCAACTCCTTCCCACGCAACGCCCTGATCCATCGCGCGAGGCGATCGCGATACTGCGTCATTTCCATTGCGGACTCAGCTGATAGTGTGTTCCTCGCATGGTTTTCATTTGGGGACAGGGAAAGTGAGAAAGTCCACACGACCTTCACTCTGTGCAATTCATTTTTCAATTCATTTGAGCTCTTCGTTCAAAATGAGAATGGAGCCATGGCGTGGCTCGCGGGAGTCGCTGTGTGGGAGGAGCATGCAGCTCGCGACGCTGTAGATGCTGCAGCGTGTGGTGCGCGTGTTCTTCGTGCTGTTATGGTGGTGGTGTCGCTGGAGCTGAAGACGTTCGTGTGGCTTGCGTTGGCGCCGATTAAAGAAGGGTTTCGTGCGCAGTTTCACGTGCTTTTGGACGATTTACGATGGCAAAACGACCGCGTTCGTGCAGAAGACGTCTGCATCGTAGAGACGCACGCGGATTTACTGCCAGATACGCTGGAATTGCGGGAAATCGCGTCAGAACGCGGTTATAACTTTGTGAATGCGTCGCTTGAGCCGCTCGTGGACCCCGATCTGATGGAGGAAGCACTCGAGAAACTGTTGCAACCACACGCGGTGACACGATGGAAGCGTGCACGTGCACTCTTGGAACCACAGGGTTTCCACCACTGCGTGGAGACGTTGTATACTGTGGTACACTCCGCAGAGACCGTATTGGAGAACCCTCGGCTCGAAAATACCTTCCAGTTCACGATTCAAGTTCACACCGAGCCTGTGCGAGACTACATGAGGTGCGAATCGGTGGCTCTGTCTGTTACATGGCCAACTGAGCTGATGGGCTCACTCACTATGTTGGCTGCTGTAGGCTCAACAAAGCCGCCAGAAGAATCATCAACGAACCTCTCAGGTCGCTCTTTAAGCCATTCTGCCACACGAAGCGTGGTCGCCAGTGTCTCCTCGCCGTACGTCTCGCTCTAATAACTATATTCCTCTGCTGAAAACTTTGACTGATTCAGTGAAGATGTGGCCATGCATATTTAGAGGTTAGAGCGGCCGGAGCTGGATGCGGCCGTGCTGGATCACTGGCATGAACTCCTGAAAGAAGTGCTGCGGAGTGAAGACGAGTGCAAGAACGCAGTTGTGGAGCTGCTTGAGAGTGCGGCCGCAGCAGAATCCCATCTCTTGTTGAAATTTGAAACGGCACCGACGCTGGAGGTAAGCAGCCGTGCTCAAATCAAGTCTTCGGATCGCTTCGTGGTGTTTAACGCGCGAAAGCGTGACTTTGCATAGGACTTTCGAGTGCTTTGCGGGCGAAGTCGACAAATTCAAGCGGCTTGTCAAGCATTGTATGAAGCATGTGATGCTACGACGACGCCTCAGCTCCACGCGACGTTAGTGTCTCGACTAACAAGTATCGTGGACAAAGTGCTGATGCCATTCATCGAGGCCACCGAGATCAAACTCAGACTGTTCGAAGGCGAAGACTCGCATGATCGCCACTCAGCACAAGCCGCAAGCCCAAGCGTGCAGTCACTTCGTGGCCAAGTGAGCTTGAGCGAACGCTCGATTCAAACCCACCGAGACGAAGTACGCAGCCACGTAGCCTTGGCGACTTCACTAGAGAACTCACGGCCTTGTTCATCTTGTAGATGGCGACAATACTGCTGCTGCAGCCTGAGCGGATGAAAGTCGTGTATGAAGATGACGATTTATCGTCCTCAGCGACCAAAGCAGCGACTGTGCTCTTCCGCGTGACGCGCCAAGATGCCCACCGCGTGTTCAAGGCGAAGTCCGTCGCTTCGCATCGATCAGCCAAGAAACCCAAGCTAGCAGACAACGCGAGTGTCCCGGACACGGCAGTGACGCTCGTGTACTCTCGCCGCACGACTGGAGTATGGTTCTCCACGCCTCGACTCGATACACTGGCGGTGCAATGGCGGGCGCTGCACCTTGAGATCCACCGTGCCGAGACTCAGCTTCTCACTTCACTCATGGAACTCTACAACTGCAGCGTTCGGGCTCAGCTTCAAGAATGGACCACGTGCATCGCTCAGCTCGACGTCGTCACTGCGTTTGCGCAACTCTCTCATCAGCACGGCTTCACGCGTGCTGTCAGCGTGGGCTCTGACCACAAGATTGAGTGTGTAGACCTGCGCTGGCCGTGGGAAACTTCTTCTGGATCCACCACCATGTCCCAGTCCATTCACCAGGACGGAGATCATCCGCTGCTCGTGGTTCACAGTGCCATTGGCGAGGACGGCTCCCTCTCCACACGCGTGGCCCTGGCAGTGGTTCTCCACCAGATCGGGTGTTTCGTACCGTGCTTGCACGCCAGCCTCTCTGTCGTCGATGCGCTCTTCGTACGAGCCGGTGCCCAGGACCAAACACTGGCAAACGAGTCAACATTCCTCAGCGAAATGCAGGAGATGAGCACGATCCTCACACGCGCGACGCCGCAGTCGGTCGTGCTCATCGACGAACTCTGTCGCGGCACATCGCCTGGTATGATACGAGATACGAGTTCGTGAGTACCATGCATCAATGACTGGTTGAGTGCTGACGCGTGTGATTGATCTGTTGAATTCACAGCTGAAGGACTGCCGCTGGCGATAGAGATCTGTCGATTCCTGGTTGACAAGCGCGTGTTCACGTGCGTTTCGACCCAGTGGACAGAGCTCCTGGACGCGCTGATACGACTGGATCATTCCACTGTGCCCACGACGCCCAACCGTCCAACTGAAGACCCCAAGCACGTATATACTGCGCGGCTACTTGGCTGTGACCAGCGGTACGGAAGCCTGCCTATCATCCTCACATCAATCCAGTCTCTCTTACCACGGTTGTGTATCTCTCCAGCTTCCTCTCGTCCCTGTACGACCAGGACTTCCCAACAGAGCTCATCGAGCTCATCGAGAACGATCTTCCTGCTCACCAAGACCACACACCAAGATGAAAACCCGGTGATCTGTTATTTGTATGCTCTCAACTACTTTGGTGTGGTGGCCGTGGATCGGATCATGACTGGTACGATGGCCTGGGCCGTCGTCACGTAGCTGTGGCGTGCCTCTCTCGCCTCTCTCGCTCGCTTGAGCTCTCGCGTGCGACGCAGCGTCTCGTTCTGCTGCAGCGTCGCTGGTTTCCGCGTCAGCGCACCGCCGATCTCACTCGACGTTGGCGTGTACTTGACACTGAGCTCTTCGCGTGTGGGCAAGTGTGGCTTGCCGTGTTCAAACACGAGATTGTAGGGCAGTCCAGCGCGCAGCATATCGCGACCGATGGGATCTTCCGGCGGTGCGTGGGCACACTTATCAGGCATCTCCCGCGGATCAATGAAGCTCGCGGAGGCTTCAGACGCACGTGCGATCGGCTTGACAGAAGACACGCCCGCGAGCTGCGTGCCGAAGCGGTCCTCGACATAGTTGCCGATCTTGACGCCCGTGTTGAACGAGTTCTTGTGCCCGCAGATGCCGTAGCCTGGCGTCGTCATGGTGTCTCCCTCAAGCAGCAGCGGTGTCTCTATGCGTCTGTGGGGTCCAGTACCCTCAGGAGCTCCCAGGCTCACAAGCTCACAAGCTCACGAGAAAGGTGGGTAGATAAGGTCATGGTCAGGATTTGAGAGGGCCAAAAATACTCATTGATATCGATTCTCTAGGCACTGCTGGTTGTAATACTACCGGTAGTAGACGCATTGGATACACAAGGCTCAATGCGTTGGGTTTGTGGTGGTACGGTGTATCTGTAGATGCAGGAGCTGCCCTTGTCGGTCATGAAGGGTACTGTCGTGACCACTGCGTCAGGTGTCCACTGTTTGATCTGGAACACGTACGTGATCACGCGTGTGCCAACCTTGAGCTTGTTCTGCAGCGCAGCAGCGATGTCGGCGTGCGGCAGGAAGAACAGGATCACGACGTCGACGTCGTGCATGTCGACGTCCAGCCAGTCAGCGTGGAGCACTTCCACGCGCACGCCATTGGAGTTGAGATTGCGGAAGGCGTCAGCGATGCGGCGACGTGATGTCGCGACTAATGCGCCATCAATCTCCACGCCGACGACGGCTTTGAGAGGGACGGGGAGCGACGCAGCAGCGAGCAACACCCGTCCGTCGCCGCTGCCGATGTCCAGCAGCGTGTCGCCCAGCCGCAGTTGCGCGAGCGCGAGCATGGCGTCGACGGCCTCGGTCTTGGCGGGCACGAAGGGCGACCAGGCTAATAGAGGGTATAGTACACAGCAAGCACGACACAGACACAGAGAGGAGGTCGTTAGTTACGTGGTGATGTGGATTAGCATTAGTATGGATGCAGAGGGTGTTGCAGTCAGTGATAATGGCAACAGTTCAATCCAGTCCACATAGTCGAGAAAGTACAGCACATGAATGGAAACGTACGGAGGTTTCGGCGCACGCGCTCGACGTGGAGAAGGCGGCAGCGGCGGCCGCGGAACAGCGCCTGGATCTTGCGGACGGAGTCTGTGTCGGTGGAAGGCTCATGTTCGCGAGAGGAAGAGAGGGAGAGCGGCATCGTCGACCGCGTTGAAGCATGGATCTCCATGTTCAAGTCGTTGGATCGCGTCGTTTCATGTATTTTCATATGGATGTGGCCGTATGAATCTTGCGCGGACAGTAAGGCGATTGAAGCATTGTTGGCGATCTGTGATTGGTTGATAGTTATGGGTGAATGCCTTGTTTTAGTCAATGAGAGGGCTTGGTTTGGCACCCATGTGGTGCTTCAAGCAGCCATGTTGGGCCCCGAACGATCCGCGCACCTGCATTGGGATTGAAGTCCGTGGTGTCGCTGGACGGAGAACGTTGGTGAGCACGCCAGATTCGTTGGTTTGTTGGTGGTTTCTTCTCTTTCCATCGGCATGCAGCCACGTGGTTTGTTGTCTCCGGACGGGAATCTCCAACTTTCATGCGGGTGTTACTGATCAAGTGGTCGATCGACGACACTGAGGCTAGAGCCCGTGCTTGAAGTTGTGGATCACGAAGTCACGAAAAGAAGCGCCACCTGGGAAGGAAGGCAAGCCGCTCCATCATCCCAGGCCACGCACGACTGCCATGGACTTCGATACAGAATGCAGGAATCGCATTGCACTCATCCCGCTGTCCAGCGTGTGAAACCACGTGAAACGAATGCGTTGGGGATTCTTCCTCTTCTGTTGGATGGAGATGGATGGATACAGTGCTGGGAAAAGTTGCCGGCCAATATGGTGGTAGTGGTCCCGCTTTGTGGGCTCTCTTCTCTGTAGCCGGGGACATCAACATGTCTTGTACAACAGGTTGAACAGTCCTCGGGTTGGTCCGAAAGACCGCAAAACAGCAATTTAGAGGGACCAGTACGGAAACCAACCCTGATGTTTGTTGGACTCTGGAATCCATAGTCTGGATGTGATGGATGCGTACAGTACGGATGAATCGTTGGTGGTTGAAGGCGATTTTTGGCTCGCAACAATCAGCCCGCCATCTATACATGGATACAGTCACCAGTCGCACCCACGCTCAAAATGATGGTGACGCACTTTTACCCAGCCTCTTGTGGCTCCGTACTGGTCGCCCAGCGATTCACTTCGCTTGAAGTGGCCGGTGCGAGGAGGGATTGTTGAAGAACGAATCCAAATCCGGAACTGGAGCCACTTTGATTCCAACTTTGAAAGGTGTGTTGGTGAAACACCAGGTGTGTCCCACAGCACGGCAAAGGCACACGCAGACAGACTCTGCACAGAATCTATCTGGCTTTAGCAGCGAGATGTCCCAAGATGGAACGAATGCCAGCAAGCGGCACGCCACGAAGAAAAAAAAAACCAAAGCGGGTTTACTCTGGATACGTGCAGCTCAAGGATGTCGCCGAGCTGACGTCAGCCTAGTCTACCTACAGGTCCGATGCCGGGCAAGCACTCGCTGTGAACAATGCGATCCTCGCACGACAGTGACGATGGGAAGTCTGGGAGAAAAATCGCCTGAGATTCGAGCTCTGCGTTTCCAATACCAGGATTTTGTCGCTTTTTCCAGAGAACAATTCGTCAAACGAGCAGGGTTTTGTCAACTGAGCCAATCGAAGCAGCCATATTCTTGGTCACACAGCAAACCCAGCTGGCAAGCCAACACTCTCGTAACCTATTCCACGGAGCTCTGCGCTTTCATCATCCAGTCATCTTTCCAGTTCGCCTCCCCCCAATTTTTTCAACTCGCACACCCACATCTAGCAACTTTCAGGCCCAATCTTATCTGCTGTTTCCAAAATAGAGTATCGATTGCTGGCTGCGGGTGCTCTTGGTGGAATAGGGTTCGTACTGGTCCCCGTCTGGATCCCACGGCTGGTGTCGGTCGGGCCTGTCTGCTGGTGCTGGTCGCACCACTCACTGATTTTCACTTGCCCCCCTTGCAGAATTGATCATTGTTTGGCTCGGATTCAATACAGCAGGGTGGACTTCAACGCAGTCCCGTTCCATTCAATTCACGTGAGGCCATCCTCCCATGGTACATGGTACCACATGGTGGACTCTCGAGATCCCCTCTGTGCTTCGGTTCGCATTGGGGTTGGCGGGTTCCGTTCCGTCGCTACTCGGACTTCCTCATTTGCGAAAACGCCACCAAGACAACAAGACCCCAAGCACCCTAGCGACCACAATGGAGCCATCTTTCGCCACCGAACACCAGGAAGCGCGTGCCATCAGCGTGCTCGGCCGTCGCTTCGGCGCTGATATCGTCGCCGCCGCCGCGTCGTCGTTCGCCGTCTCGCCGTTCATCACGATCGTTGACCGCGCCATCGCCGAGAACGCCAGCGGGATCCGCACGCTGTCCCACGCCATGAAGGATCTATCCATGTCCTTCTTGAAGCACCCGCTCCAGTTCTGCAAGAGCCGTGAGTTCATGTGGATCTTCGGCCTCTACACGGCCACGTACGCCACCGCCAACACCGTCGAGAGCGTCTACGAGTGGAAGGAGCAGGACGGCAGCATGGTCAAGCTTGGCGCCACGACGGTCGTCAACATGTCCACGGTCATCGCCAAGGACCTCGCCTTCGCTCGCATGTTTGGCGTCGTCAAGCCTCGTCCGTTCCCACTGGCCTCTATCGGCCTCTTCGCCATCCGCGACGGTCTGACCGTCGTCTCGTGCTTCCACGCCCCTCAGGTCATCTCCGAGAAGCTCAAGGCCTACGGTGTGAGCGAGACCACGACCACCGTCGTGGCTCAGATTGGTGCCCCAGTCGCCGTCCAGATCCTCTCGACGCCACTCCACTTGCTGGGTCTGGACCTGTACAACCACCCAAAGGCCGACCTCGCCGCACGCCTCCAGTTCATCCAGCGCGAGACCGTCCGCTCGTCCCTGGCCCGTGTGGCTCGTGTGGGGCCAGCCTTCGGTCTCGGCGGCATCGGCAACAGCACCATCCGCTCGCGTCTCCGTGCGATGATGGAGTAAAGCAAGCCTCGGCCATCTAGTCGTCCAATCATGCGTGCCTGTACTACGTAGCATTCCGGGCTGGTTCTCTCCGTTCAGCCGGATCAAAATAATTCCCCCTATTTAAGCGGCAACTCCGCAAGTCTCAAATCAAATCAAATCCAACACTTTTCTTTCATTTCTTTTCGTTGTTCTTTGGGTGTTGGCGTGTCCCGTGTTTGTGTTGGTGGTCTATTCCAGAGCCACCCAGCCAAGCCACACGTCAAGTTAGAGTCTAACGGCAAGCACGGTGACGTCATGGCGGCGTTCTCCAGCCAAGATCCGGCGGCCTTCGTGGACGAGCATGTGGATCTCGAACCGACGCGCCGTCCAATCAACACGCGTACGTTAGACGCCGACTCGCTTCCTTCCATGATCCAGCAACGCGTCATCCTGGAGCCTCGCACCTGCGTGCCTTCGACCGTCGCCGTCCGGTCATCGTCGATGCGTTAGGCCCCACAAATCGGCCCCGCCCATCGTCATTCTCGGGAATTGTTGGCGCCCCAACTTTCAAATTCAATGACGGGCAGACGGTGCCACGTCGGGAGGCGATGATGCTCGTGACGTCATAGCCGATACCATCACTCCTCCTGCTTTCTCCACCAATCACAGCAGGGATATCGGATCGATTACCCTAGCCACCGAATGTTGTCTGTACGCACCTTTCCTTCATCCCGCAACCAGCGACAGTCATGCGCGATTGTTACCGTGCGACGAATCTTGGTGTTGCTACTTGAGAGTGTGGCTTCGATCGAGCGCGGCGGCACGTTTTATGTGCTATCCGACAACCACGGGCTTTTCCCATGCACGAGCGGCTGTGCACTTGCCCCCCTCTCTAATCCGATCCTGCGAAGAGCTCCTCACTGAGGAGTCCTGAGCCCGCGAGGCCAGCCAATAAGCAACACCAAGATCGCATCTCCTCGGTCTCCGTGACGTCGCTGACTGAGACCAGAGAGCTCAGCGCCACCTGCCCACCCCAGCGCCATCCATCCACCCACGTGGTAGTCATCTATTCGAGTCGTTCTATAATCGCTTCATCCTCTGGACCTGATACCGGGCCATCGACCTCAGTCTCTAATCCGCGTCTATTCCTGGTGTCGATCTTTCTCGACGAACCAGTTTTGTTGGCGTGCTTCCTTAGGGCTTCTTAGGCGAAGTAAGTTGTGCGGTGCTTGTTTAGTGGCAGTAGTGGGGAATCACACATCGAGGACTCACTCACGTGGACTATGATCCCAGCTATCTCGGACCCCGGGCCGACGGCGCCGGTGGCGGCCGTGCTCCAGCAAATGGACGAAGTGCTCGCCAAGCAAGACCACAAGTCGGTGGCTACGCTGCTCAAGCGCTTCGGCGTGGATCTCATTGCCGCCTCTGCCGCGTCGTTTGCAGTCTCGCCATTCATCACGATCGTTGACCGTGCTATCGCCGAGAATGCCAGCGGCAAACGCACGCTCGCCCATGGTGTGCAGGACCTCTCCAAGAGGTTCATCACAAGTCCTCTGCAGTTCTGCAAGACCCGTGAGTTCATGTGGATCTTTGGTCTCTACTCGGCCACGTACGCGACGGCCAATACGATCGACAGCTTCTACGACTGGAGACAGGAGGATGGTAGTATGGTCAAGCTCGGAGGTACGACGCTGGTGAACATGACGAGCGTGATCGCCAAGGACCGCGCGTTCGCTCAGATGTTTGGCGTGGTCAAGACGCACTCCTTCCCAGTGGCATCCATCGGGTTGTTTGCGGTGCGCGACTCGCTCACTGTCGTCTCGTGCTTCCACGCACCAAAGATTATCTCGGAAAGACTGCTCGACTACGGTGTCGGCGAGACTACATCCAATATGGTGGCCCAGATCGGTGCCCCACTGGCCATTCAGATCCTGTCGACTCCCCTCCACCTGCTCGGTCTAGATCTGTACAACCACCCAGTAGCGGACACTGCAGCACGCATCCAGTTCATCAAGCGCGAGTACTTCCGCTCGACGCTGGCGCGTGTGGCCCGCATCGGCCCGGCCTTCGGCATCGGTGGCATCGGCAACAAGTCGATCCGCACGAACCTCCGCGGGATGACTGAGTGAGTAGCCACGACTAGCCATGGCCGGCTCCTTTTTATAGCAATTCATCTACTCACACTATCTAAACGCAATGTCATCCATCACGTGCACATTGGAGCTCTATATCGTGGTTATCTTCAGTTTCCTTACCGCGCATCGGTGTCTCTAGTGGCGTGGGTCTTGGTCCGACCCTTCTTCTGTGTCTTTATCCTCATCTCCGTCTTCCGAGTCACTGTCATCGTCGTCTTCACCCTCGTCGTCATCATCTCCGTCGTCGAACTCGTCGTGCTCGTCCACCACTGGCATGCAACTGAACGCTTCGTACTCTCCGCCTAGCCGTCCCATGAGCTCGGTCCACAGATCCTTGTCCGCATTGATCGCAACCGACAGCGGTGCACGGACTGCGACCCACGTGCCTCGCTCCATCTCCGAGTCGAGTTGGCCAGGCGTCCACGACGACATGCCGTTGATAAATACCACGTCCGTGTGCTTCAACGCCTTCTTCTCCACCGCTTCAGCCGCCGTGTCCAGATCAATACCCTGGAACAGCTCATCGTCGCTTGCCGTCGCAAAGTTGCTGGCGACGATCCTCTCACCGCCAAGCTCAGAGTGGTTGTGAAGAATCTACAAACATACCATCAGCCATACAGTTCCTTCCACATGCTACACACAATGAGCCTCATTCATACCTCGGCGTGATCCGTGCGCAGTGGTCCGCCCTTGCGCACTTTGCTGGAGCCAAACGCGCGCATGATGCGTGGGTGCACTTTGAAGCGCTTCATCAACGGCACTTTCGATGGATGGTTCACAATGAAGCCCTTCGTGCCCTTGGCCGACGAGTGTTCCGTGAGCACGATCACGGACCGGCTGAAGATACCGTTCAGCATCGGATGCGACAGCAAAAACACACCCGTAGTCACGTTGTCTGCGATCTGCACGTTCATCGGCGGTGCCTCCGTCGCCTTCTCCCGCAGAGCCTGGGCGATCGTGAGCTCGCGCACCAGCTTGGTCTTCTTGGCCTTGACCCGCGCCAACATCTTCAGCTGGGACGACGCCTTGCCCTTCGACTGGTGAGACGTGGAACCTTCCAGAACGCCCACGTTAATCGCATGCGCCATGCGGTCGTTCAGCGCCTTGAGCGCGACAAACGCTGCGTCAATCGCCTGCTTCTGGTCCTTTGACTCGGCCAATGGAGCGCGAAACGACTCGCGCACGAGCGACTGCACGGAGCTGCGAGTGCGAGAAGGCACGTAGTACGAGCGGTTCTCCAGGAACTGGAGCAAGTGGCGGTTGAACTCTTCAGCGTGCGGCAGCCGCGTCTTCTTCTCACCGACCACAGGCACCACGAGCATGTTGGACGATACGAGCGCGCGGAACGCCACGTGGCGGTCGAGTTCGCGCGCCACCACCAGCAGATCACGGTACACGATCTGGTGGAGCTTCATGGTGTGCGTTAGGAGCTGCAGACAGCAGTGGTTCCGCACAGAGACGCCGCACGAAGCTTCGACGTCGCGCGGATTCCTGACGCTACGCTTGGCTTGATGGACAGGTTGCTGCGGCCACTGATGCAAGGAATCGGACGACACTAAGTTTCAGAAGTGTGACCACTCACTAAAGTTAAATAGATACCGGTATTATACCGGTAAAATGTTTTTAGCTTGACTTCTAGGTTGGCTTTTTCAGGTTGAGGTTGCCTGTCGATCTTTGCGGCCGAAAGCCGTTGGCGACAGTCGCCAATTGTGGGCAGAGAATGAATCATGATGAATTGAATTGCAAGGATTCAGCGGCAGTGGGAGTCCACTGCAGTTGTAGCGAAAACCTCGCTGCTCTTCGCTGTCCGCATTTTGAAAGCCTACGTGAAGACCTTCACAGCTCACCAAGAAGACAGCATTTCGTGAACCGAAGTTGATCCACTTGAAGTGAGTGTTGCTTTAGCTTCCCCATCTCCGTCAGTACACCTCGACCGTTCATCACGTATCCGTCTCGCGGAGGCAGTTTTACAACCGCGTCCATCGCGCGGATGGATCTTTCGTTGATGCACACGATGACTTGGCCAGTCGCCTGCGCGACAAGATCCCGATCTTCTTTGTACTGGAGTAACACGGTCTCTCTTGGTGACGTGGAACGAGTTTTGGTGGCGCGCGGGTGCACAGGCCATGTGGCTCACGAGGTCAGGAACGGCAGCATATGCGGTGCGATGTAAACGTTCGCGGTGGCACAATGAACGCATGGAAGCGATGCTAGAGGCACAGCATACTCTAATGCTGCTGTCCGGTGCAGCATGGTGTACTTTAACAGCTCATGCGGGACTTTTGACAAAACAGGGGGCTATTTCGATAATTTTACCAAAACGGGATCGATATGACAGAACAGGGGGCTATTTCGTAAATTTTGACAAGACGAGGGTTTCTCGACATCAGCGCCCAAAAAGCTTGGCAAGCCAAGCCGTGACAGATCTGTACATACCTCGGGGAACTGACCATGCACATCATCTCCGAGGACTTACTATGGACTGTCGGTCATAATCGGGCTGAGCTCCTGGCCAGCTCGCTGAGCCACAAGATCCGAACGTGAACATAGCCATCCCAGATTTAGGTGTGGGGCCTCTGAGCATCGAGTTTGACCCCTGTTCTGTCTTATCGTTCCCTTTTTGGTAACATTAGCGAAATAGCCCCCTGTTTTGTCAAAAGTCCGCTCATGCGATTATCGCTGCTGAAACTGTAAATATCTCGTTCTGTGTGAGAGACAAGTATAAAATATCGCAAAACCGAAATATTTGGTTTTTGCAGAGAAAGCTGATGATGATGATGATGATGAAATCAAGTCTATTGAGCGCAACGAGCAGAGAAAGCGTGGACTGCAAAGGATCCTCAGATTTTGAAGAATGTTTTCTCGTAAAAAAGCTTCGACATTTTATATTTGGTGAGGCAGCTTCAACCGAAGATCCAGCCGATTCGTCACTGCTGCAGGGTTCTAAACTCTGGATCTCTGGAAGCCAACGTCCACAGATCCTGAAATCGATGTGCTGGATGGATGGATACGCTTCCATCTCGGTGATGTGGCCAAGCAACACTGCGCATGGACACATCCAGACAGCACACACGGGTGTGCCTCTTTCACCATCAACCATCATCCCATGAGATGCCTCAGCTTACTTCACCAGTGAAGTCACTGTGTGGAAGAATCCAGCCAATCGATGGAGTGTGTGTCATCTCGCTCCGACGACGGCGTCGGCGTTGGACAGCAACGCAAGTGCGGAGAAGGATGCCGAAGCCCAGTCACTGGACTCCAGAACCGGAAGCGGGTTCAGTACTGGTACCTAGGAGGCAGGATGCAGGAGTCGCCAACTTTTTGTGTCTCTTCAACCACATACGCTGGCGTTCTTCTGGAGGTGCAACCGCCTTCGGTGTGGGAAAAGTCCGTTGAAAGTCCAGGCGGCGACTCCCCATGCTCCAGTATAGAGTCCAAACTATGGACTCCAAAACCGCGGATTTGTCCCCCGTTGTTCAGATGACGGAAATCCCTGGACAAACCGCTGTTCCTGATCACGTCGTCAGACTTCCTCCAATGAAACTTCCTCTAGGGGTCGGGGATCCGCCTCCCCGACCCCTTTTCGGAGTGCTTGAAGTGCGCGCGCGTCCGCCACAACGGTGGACCGGAGTGTCGAAGAACTGCACCGTGGAGCGGAGCGCCGGGGCTGGCGGCGGGGACGACCTGCGAAAAGTTGGTGCAGACAAACCAACAAACAGAACCAGTCGGGAACAGCGTCCAGCCCACTGCTGCCCATCATCAATCCGCATTCTCAATTGCCTGCGGCAGCACATCAATCTCAGAGTCGCTCTGTGACGAGAGTTTACCGCGGCTGCGCGCATTCCCAACAGCCTTCGCTCTCTCCGCTGCCTGCAGCTCCACTCCACCACCAGCTCGCGTCGTGGCCATGGCGTCGCCTTCCCCAGAATTTGATTTGGAGCCTGAAGACATGGAGATGTTGCGGTCCAACTCGTCCTCGGTGTCCTCGACATCGACAACTGATACGTCAACCGCTGCCGCGCCACCGCTCTTAAACTCGCGCGTGACTTCGAACGACCACATCGCGCTGCAGTTCTTCTGGCAGGGATATGAAGTGTTCGTGCACAGCCGAGCGAGTGACAGCGTCGCGCCATGTTTCTACAAGTCCCAGTGCGGATGCACGCCGCAGACAGGAGGTGATGCCGAGTTTGTGCGCATCATTCCAGTGACGGAGCTCCGCGAGCGGTCCGTGAAGGACGAGATGCGCGTGCAGATTGTGTCGGTGAGCACGCAGCGGTATCTGCGAGCGACGCGCATGTCCAAATACCTCAAGTGGTCGGAGAACCGCGATGAACAAACCGTGTTCCAGATCCAGATCCTCGACCGCTCCAAGCCATTGACAAGAGACACCAAGTTCACGCTCGCGAGCACAGTGTGGCCTGACCACTACGTGGGCTTCACACAGACGTGTCCGCTGACTCTGAGCCGAGACCTCCACAAGGCAGTGGGCTTCCTGACGATGGAAAAGAAGAAGAGCCAAGCGCCACTCATTTTCCCACTGCGTCTACGGGCCGTGCACCGCGCTGTCCGCCACATGCGTCTCAATTCGTCGCCAGCCTTCGAAGAACCAGTACCGTTCGTGACAACCAGCGAACTGCTATTTATTAACGAAGACCACGAAGAGACCGTTGCAGATGTGCCATTGGCCATTCTGCTTCCGACCACAACTGCCGCACAGCCCGAAGACGAGATCCGCGAGCTCTGTCCGTACTGCAGCATTCTGTTTCGCCGGCAAGATGCCATGCTGGCCCATATCCGAGACAGCCACGGGGATTGGTTGCGCCGAGAATCAGTTGCTGGCTCGTTTTGTTCGCGATGCGGTGCCCGCTGTGTGAGCGGCGAGTGCGTCCGGTGCGGACATGTAGCATTGCGTGCCTCCTAATGGACATATTCTGCCACACATATTCAAATGTTTAACACAGCTTAGCCACCCTCCATTCACTCTGGTTCCATTTTCATGGACGTGCCGAACCAGCAATCGCGATAAGAGATGTTGACGCTCTTCAGCGGAACGGTCCGATCATCTAAATTTAGGAAAAGCGCAATCTGAGACGACGTTTTGATGGGCATGGTGCTCGTTTTAGCATGTCTCAAATATCAGGAATCGTGGAATCGACGTAATTAGCATTCTACCTGCTTTTTACGATTTATACGACTACCACATAACGAAGGTTATTGTTGATGTGACCCAGACTGGGCCAGTGTGGTGCACATCTATGAAACAGGTCCAGCAATCCCGCCAATCACGCTCAGCCCCACATCAACCGTCATTCTAGGAAGCCAAGTCGCGATCTGATTGGCGGCTTCGCTCCGACAGAACCAACACAAATCCAAGACATCGCCAACTTTCAGGTTTGTCGGTGGAACCACTCACGAAAAAGGCAAGAAGCAAACGACCCACCAACGAACCTGTGGGAAAATGGCGGACAACGGCGTCACTACGATCACAACCAAGCCAGCGGCGGCAGCGCCTGTGGTAGGCAAGTCGGGCAAGAAGATCTGCTGCTCGTGCCCCGACACGAAGAAGGTGCGCGATCTGTGCGTGATCACCAACGGCGAAGACCTGTGCAAGGAAGTGATTGAGGCCCACAAGCAGTGCCTGCGAAGCGAGGGCTTCACGGTCAAGTAGACTGCGTGGATGGAAGACGAATGATCAAGAGATGGAGAAGATGGATAGAAGAGGATCACATACAGGCGGTAGTGGCTGCGACAGCAATGCGCGCTGTGAAAGGCGCGTGTGTGTGGATTCCACGTAATTAAGAATCGTTTTGAACATGATGCAGCTTTGTATGGCGTGTACGTGAGTGGTGTGGATGATAACAATGGCAGTATCTGCACCCAATGGAGATCAGAGTTCTTCGTCTAGAGGGAGTCCGCCCTGTACGACGTGGAGCACCATGCGATGGCGATGGAATTCCATGTCCTTCTGTGAGAACGAGAGAGCCTATTCCAAGCACACACACCAGAACGTTAGCGACTCATCTAGAAAGCCAACACATACACTACGATGGCGTGGATACAAACCTCATTGCGCGAGAGGTAGTCGGCGAACATGCACGTGAAGACGCCGCAGTCCGAGCCGTTCTCCTGCTGCGGCGTGCCAGGCGCCGTTGGCACCAACTCCCATCCTGAAGCGTCGAAGGTCTGCGATTTCTTGTGCTGCATTTCATCCGCAAGGTACCTATACCAACAAAGGTGCTATAGTCAGTCGCTGTGTCTTGCTGTTATTGAGGAAGAGAGAGAACCCTGAACTCATTGACGTACTTGAGAAGGACCTCAAGACAGCGCTGGCCGGGGCCGTTCATCGAATCGAAGTATTGGATGCGCTTCTCGGTCATGAAGATCACAGCTAAACACCAATGCGTCTATCAAGACAAAGAGTCAGCTTTGAAGGGAAACGACTCCATCATTCTGTGGTAGGAACATACATTCGATACGTTCACTGGGACGAAGATCTTGTCCATCGCGAAAAGATCGATCTGCATCAACGACGATTGTCAGGGAAGTGTTCGGAGAGATAGAGCTACAGCTACCCAAACACTGCTCTCGTACCTTTCGGGTCCATCGCCGCACGTTGACGAAGTTGTAGCCGTTCTCCGACACTTTCGTGAAGAAGAACGAGTTGAAAAAATGCGATCGTTTGGTCAGCGCGCCACTCTTCACCAGCTCTTCGTCTCGATCGTTCAGCATCTGGAACCAAAAGTTGATCACCTCGTCGTTCAGCCACTGCAGCGGCAGCATACACTGCATAAGGCGACGCGTGATGTCGACGTTGTACTTTTGCACGAGCACTTCGTTGGCTGGGCCGTCGTGGAGTGCGTCCAGCACAAACTGCAACTGCTCAGGTGGCAGCTCGCGCTTGCGCAGCGCTTCCTCGGCCTCTTCGTACGCATCGATCGCTGACTCTTCCAGCAGCTCACGCACAACCTCTTCCAAGAGAATATTGCGCTCTCGTTTGGCGATGCGGTCGTAAAAAGCCGTATCTGCAGCATCGCGATCGATCTTGTAGCCCTTGAGTCGAGCTAGTTCCACCAATATGAAAAGAGATCAGCACCACTTCCACGCCCACTCCGCTCCACCTCAACCAGGGACGCACCTTCAAGTTCTTCAATCTCGTCAATGTTCTTCATCGTGTACTTCTTGCCGTACGGTTCCAGTGGTCGCGTCTACAGAAAATCTGTCAGTGAGATTACCGCTCGCACACAGGGAATAGTATTCGGGTTATCATCCTCTCACCTTCCGTCCAAATCGGTTCGCGATCTCGTCCACGTCGACGCGCTTGTCGATCTTGCCGCTCTGTGGCTTCTGGCCCTGCTGCAAAAGCGCCTTGGCCAGACGCAGGCTGAGGTTGACGTTCTGGCGCTTGGTGGACTGGACCGGATCCTCCTTTTCGAAGAGCGGCGCCTGCGCGGATGCGACTCCAGCGTCACTGTACTCCTCCCCAATACGCTCTCGTAGCAGACGACGGAAATCCTCACGAGTCTGTGGCTGGAACGGGTGCGAAGCCTGAGAATGAGGAAGCAACGGCGGCACCAGCGACAGCGGCAGTTCGCGCACGAGACTGAGACTGTGGGCCTCTGCGTCACGCCGACGCTGCTCGAACCGCCACGAATCCACAGCCTTGACCAGCTCCTAGGAGATTTATATGTTTACACAGTCAGATAACGCTTCAGGGGACGGTCATAGAGACTACAAGCCCACGTAGGGTCCATATTCAGCATGTGCTCACCATGGTTTCCAGGGCAAGTTGGTTGAACAAAAATTCCCATCAAACAACACCAAAGAGAACCGTACAAGACAAAACAAAATTTAGGATTCACCTAAGTTCACTATTGACTCCGCATAAGTTAACGAACGATGAAAATGGAAGCCACCATGGTGGTGATGGCAAGAATGTGGGAGCTACATGATGGATAAATACTACGTAGTACGATAACTAGGGCTACAACTAAGAGCTCCACTACTGGATGACACGCATGGCTGGGTGGGCGAGCACTTCCTCGACGCGAAGGCGTGCTTCCGGGTCTTTCTCGAGCAGTCCTCGGATCAACTCCTTCACGCTGGTGGGCACAGAGCTCCATGCCGGATGCAGGAACGAGACTTTGTCTCGCGTGGCACGCTGCACGATCTCGTCTTCACTGGAGTTGCCCATCATGTCAAAAGGGTGGCGTCCAGCGATCATGATGTAGAGCATACAGCCCAGTGCCCACATATCCATGGCTGGGGATGTCTCCTGGCGGAGCAGCACCTCAGGCGGCCAGTAGCAACGAGTGCCAGACAGAGCCATCGCCTGTGGCTGCTTCGAAGAGGAGGAAGCTGCTTGGGTGAAGAGTTCCGCTGAGCCAAAGTCGATGATCTTGGCACGAAGTGTCGTCGCGGACTCCCCACTGGTGGTGATCATGATGTTTTCAGGCTTGAGGTCGCGGTGGATCAGTTGGTGGGAGTGCAGGAATGACAGAGCGGAGGCGAGCTGAGCTGTGAGCTCCATTGCGGCCTTGACTTCAAGCTGGCGAAGCTTCTCGATGTGCGCGTGTAGCGATTGGCCTTCCACAAACTCCGTGACGATGTAGTGGAAACCGTCGTGCTCGTAGGATCCGTCGAAGTGCACGATACTCTCGTGGCCGCCGACCTTCTGGATGGTCGACAGCGCCTCCACTTCACGCGCCACTTCCTCGCGGATATCATGGAGATCCTGGATCATCTTGACTGCCGCGACGTGACCGTCTTTCTTGCTGACACACTGCATGACCATGCCAAAAGTGCCGGAGCCGACAAGCTGCGTAGCGTCGTAGTCGTCGTCAAAGTATGTGGAGCGGGAGGCGCATCCATCCAGCGATTCGCACTTTGTTGGCGCGTCTTGGCTGGCGATCGCCAGCAACAACGCCATACCAGCAACGGCTGCCCGGATAGACTTCTTGGTGTTGGCGTTTTCACCACCAACACCGACACTTCTGTCCTGTGGGAAGATCAAATGGACGCATGCGCGCGCGTCGCACTGGACTGAAGAGGTCGATGCGGACGTCACCACAGCCGGCAGACCACGCTTGAACGTGCGGCCGGCGAGTCGGATGGCGGCGCGTGTCTGCATGGTGGGGTTTGTTAGCGATTGGATACCTGTTTGTTGGTGGAGTCTTCGCCAACGTTGGCGGTCGCTTTTGTTGGTTTGTTGGATACTGGGTGTCGCTTTGCTTCTCTTGTGAATCAACACATCAACACTGCGGAAGCTGGGTGTGTCTGTCTTTTTGTTCATGGCTCCATCCTCCGACCATAAAACATGAGAAGTGTGGGATGTGAGCACCCCATCCAGCAACTCGTGACGAAGTCCTGATCGAACAACCACCGCACTTTTAACCGCACACCAGAAGTTTTGGCCAGATGGGACCCAGTCAAAACCGGCCGTTGGACTCCAACTTGGACTCGTCACCTGGAAAGAAAGCGTTGGATTCCCGTGGGACTCACCATCCACAACCATGGATTCTATCATGGGATTTCCATGGCAATGTGTTCAGAGCCCATGGAGCCTCCTGTTGTACAGCGGTTATGCTGCTCATAATCGCCTTGGTGTCCGCGGGTCACGTCACGCCATTTCCGGTCGACGGTGCTCGCCGGACTTCCCGCATATCACGGCGAAAATTACCGTTTTGAAGCGAACAGTTCCCGTTGGTTGTGGACCGAATCGAATGGATTCGATTCGATTCGGTCCACATTGTGACTCCACAACTTGGATGGGAGTGGCCAGAGCGCGCATCAGCGTTTGTCTGATACGCCTCTGATGCGTTCCTGAGTCAATTGAAAAAGGGGGAAAATACAAATCACGGACGTTTTTTTGAAATAAATACCAATCGGTGACGTTAGATTCCTCAATGAGCAACTGAAGGCTTTATATTGAGCGCATAGAGAGCGGAGCCCCACCGGAGCGGAGCGGAGGTCGGGGGCGCGGCGCGTAGCGCGGAGTACATGCACCCACGGGGGGGTCTATCTATTTGGGAGCCACCGCAGCGAAGCGGAGGTGGGCTACTAGGGAGCGCTTTAGCGAAGCGAAGCGGAGCGGGCGCGGCTTGGCGCCCGCCGCGATCAGTGGCGGTCTATGGGTTGTCAAATAGGGGTGCAATCGTCACCGATTGGTATTTATTTCAAAAAAACGTCTGTAAAATGTATTTCCCCTTGAAAAAGTTCACTTGGTTATACTAAGTTAACCCTTCCATAATGACCAAGGCGATAAAAATGGCAGGAACCGACGAAGAGTTCGGGGTCTTGCGTTCGCGATTGCCGCGCGTGACGCCGTTCCCAACATGGGATGGTGTGCTGGCGTGTAGCCCAGACGGCGTGCTGTCCAGTCTGCTATGTGAGAGTGGCCAGGTGTACGTGCTATCGCAGCAACAGGCGTCCAATTCATCGCATCAATCGCTCCATATTCTCCAGATCCTGGACCCATACACCCCTCAGGGCACGAATATGAGCATGTGCCAGACGTGGACACGCTCGGGACAGTCGCTTATCGTAGCAAGGGACCGGGATCTCACCGTGTATCGCCTCAACAGCGACGGTAGACTCGTCGTTGGCGTCAAGATCTCGCTTCGCTTCGCTGCGACGGGGATCGATGTAGTCCAAGACACCGACTCGGCCAAACTCTTGCTTGCTGTGGGCTCTGTTGCCGGGCTCACAATCTACAGCATCAGTGTGGATATTACCCAGCTCCTTGCCTCGCAAATGGAAGACATGTCGGTCTCTGTGGTCAAGTTCTCTCCCGACGAAAGCTTCCTCTCTGTGGGGACGATCGACGGCCGCATCCTCATCCTACACCGATCTAGCCAGTCATTCTCCGATATCCAAAGCGAGGAGACGTTCACCAAGGTACTAGCCGCTCCCCGTGTGACGGGCATCACGTTCTCTCCTTCAAGCGACCGGATCATCGTCTCCACTCGCAAGGGAAACGTCTACGTGTTGACCAAGACCGCGTCCTCTCCGTCTCAGTGGGGAATCGACGACCGGTTCGAAGCGCTTGTTGCAAACCCCAAGGGAGGAGCGCAGTGCCAAACACTGAGTTGCTGGTGGGGAGCGTCGCCCGTCTTTGTGGTCACAGGCCGTGCGTCCAGCACTACGCTCGAGTTGTACGACGTGAGATCGCGCACACTCCTTCACTCGCTCGAGTTCGCCAGTAGGGACGCGTTAAATGGTTCTACCACACGCCCCAATGACCTCCATCTCATGGGCGTTGTCTGTCTACCAGCCAACAGCCCAACCCAGTCGTGTTCTCTGCTGTGCATCGACAGCCACGCAAGCCTCGCGCTGGTATCGTGGCCGTTCTTAGAGTACGCGTGTCCTCCATTATGAACAAAATAACCATAGACACTTCTGTTGTGTGTATGTGTGATAGAATTATGCAGCCACCTACAGTATCACGCCCCGGGGGCATTTACCGTCGTGCCTTCGTTGATGAGGAAGCTTTCAATGTCGAACTCGAAGGCCTTGCGTCCCAAGTTGATGTCTGCCATGTCGCCGAGGTGATGCAGCGACACAGCAGCCGCGTATTCACGCGCCGTCTGCACTCGCACAGGCGCGTAGCCCAAGAACACGCCGTTCTTGGTGAAGAACAGCCTTCCAGTGTGTAGATTGAGGCCGCTTCCGATCGTATCTGCGTCTTGGTTAGTCGGTACAGCGGATTGCAGCGATCGCGTCTGTCCCCACAGCGGTCCATACGCTTGGTCGCGGCCGCTGGTGGTGGAGGCCCGCTCGTTCCAGTACAGTCGTCCATCGTCTCCGTGGTAGCCGTAGGATCCGTCAAACCACCCGACGTGGAAGCTCGAGCCAGCACCGTACATGCGGTGGTCGTTAACGAAGGAGACGGCAGCAAAGCCCACGCTGCCGCAGCCTCTCACCCGCGCTTCAAAGTAGCAGACTGGGGCAGTGAAGCCCAGGCTTCGGCTTGATCCACGAGTGATAGGGAGCGGCTCCAGCGGACGCTCCGTACACACAGACTCGATGCAGCCAGAGGCAAAAGACCGCTTGGTAGCAAAGCTCTGCACGCGCACGGTCTGGTCGGGTAGTACCCAGGAGAAAGCCCGTGTCGAGAGCTTCAGGGGAATGCTGCGGCGCTGGCGGCAGATCGTCTTCCACTCTTTCGTCGTGATGACCTTGAACTTTGCCTGTGCAGGCAGCGCCGCGCCATGTCTCCACAGGGAGCAGTACAGGTTCTCCCACATCGCTGGCGACCGCGCAGTCTCGCACCACTCCCGACTCACGGTCTCACAGGAGACCAGCGACACGAGATCGAGATACTGCAGACACGCGGCCACGAGCCCAGGATACCAAAGGGGCGTCTGCCGCTTGTCCGAGGCCACAGCGCGACGCTTGTCGCTAGGAAGCCACCGTGAAGAACCGCGTCCTTCCATGGTGCTCACGACCATGGTGCACTGCTCCCAGTCGAAGGGAGATCGCTGGTCCAGGATGGATAGAATGAGTTTTGGTCTCACTTCAAGTGTATTTCATCCAATAACGTTGGCTTCACGGAAACTTCGTGTCCTTTGATGATCAGGACAGGACCTGAACTGGTAATTCAACTTGCTCTGAGCATTGTCATTCCACTCGCTCGTAGAACCGTCAAAGAGCGTGTGGTGCTCAAGCTATACTGTACCCACGAGCAAACAAGCGCACAAGCCGGCCAAATTTCACGTATTTTCCGTTCCAGTCGGTCCATGTTCCCCACACATAGGAGCTACCGTCCACTCTCTTTCGCTTTCGGACCGTGAACCTTACGCGCCTCGCGGTGGCGCCACGCTCGCCGTGTTTCTCTCCGCAATGTACGCTTCAATATCAAACACAAACGCCGTTCGTCCTAGATTCAGCTCGGCCATATCACCCAAGTGATGCAGCGACACAGCAGCAGCGTATTCCCGTGTCAGCACCACTGAATGCGACGCGAGACCGAGGAATTTGCCGTCTTTCGTGAAGAAAAGCCGTCCAGTGTCGAGCTCCACGCCGCAGCCGATCGTGGTGATTGGCGTTTGAGAAACTGCTGCTTGAAGATCTCCCCACTGTGGACCGTACGGGATGTGGTGGCCGCCATACCGCGTGGGGCCGTCGTTCCAGTAAAACTGGCCGTCGTCGTTGTGGTAGCCGTACGACACAGGCAGCCAGCCCACGTGGAATGACGAGCCGAAGCCGTACGACTGTCGCTCGGCTTGGGTTGAAATGGACGCGAGACCGACGCTGCCACAGCCGCGGACGTAGGCTTCAAAGTAGCACACCCCCGCGTCAAAGCGGCGGCGGGAGCGCTGCGTGGTAATCCTCTCGCTCGTATTAATACGACGACAGGAGAGCAGCAGAGGCGCTAGAGGTATCTCTGTCCGCACGGACTCGACACACACGCGGCTGATGGCTCGCTGGAGTCCTTGGTTGTGGACGTGGAGCGTCTGGTCCGCATGGATCCACCACTTGGCCCGCGTCGACGGGTCCAGTGGAATCAGGCGACGCTGCTTGCAGATAGCCTTCCAGTCCACGGGAGCTTCCAGCTTGAGGCTCGCTGGAAGCGCGATGCCACGTCGCCACGTAACGCAGTAGATAGCCTCCCACAGAGCGCGGTCGTTCACGGCTGTGATCCACTCCTTGGAGACGCACTCGCACTTCAGTAGCGACGGCAGGTCCATGAACTGGAGGATCACAGTCAGCAGTCCAGGATACCAGGATGCAATGTCGCTGTGGTTTACCACAGCTAGCGCTGGAGCCGTAGCATGGGAGCTGTCGGCTTCATCCATTCTCGCGTTTTCGTTGGCGAAAGGTTTCAGCAGAATGAGAGTGACAAGATCCCTTTGTGGCTTCTCGACTTGAAGTTTAATTTCAGCCAATCAAATCACAATGCAGCCAATCAACTTTGATCTCCACGGCATCTCGGCCGTGGCTCTGAGCGCTCCCCACTGAGAAGATTGACGCCGCAATACGCTCCACAGTGGATGGGCATTATTGCCCCCGTTGGTCATACTGGCGCTAAAGAACTTATGTTCAAGTGCCACTCGCTGCGCAAGCACCACTGCTGGTGAAACCCAAGATGGAATTGAGAGGCTTCATGCTATCTTACGATGTCTGGATGGCTTCACTTTCTGACGTGCTTGGTTCGTAGCTCTTCATTTAGCCGACCGCACGATCTGGAGAGTGGCTTGGAGAGAGATCAATCAACTAGTACGAGTCCAGGCCCTTGGTATCGTCGACCACATCCGTGACGTCCCCCACGTCAGAGTCGATTGGTGACTTGTCCGATTCAGCAGCTCTGTCGAATTCTCCGTCGCATGGCTTGGGCTGTGGAGGCAGCTTGCTGTTGGAACGCAACGGCGAGCTGTCTTCGACATCTAGCCAATCAATCCAAGACTTCAACCATCTGAAGGAGGCAAATGTGATCGCCAGACTGATGTCGTTCAGGACACGAGCATGGACATCGAAGAACAACCTGCTCGTCCACCACACCATCAATCAAGTTTGTCAGTTGTCGTCCATGTCAATTCCCACCACCAGACAAAGCTTATGGGGTACGTACAACTCGGACGTCAAGTAGATGGTCGTCTCGACGAACTGGAAGATACCGTAGATGTAACAGTACGAGATCAACTGCCACACGACCGCCTCGTTGCACAGATTGAGCGCCACGAATATCGCGTACGATACATACGCCGGGTAGATATATCTGGGGACGATGGCGAGAACCGGATAGCCGATCACGCTGAGCAGCACGTTCATGATCGAATACCCGGCGAAGAAGAGGTAGAACTTGTCCACGCCGGTCTTCTTCTCCACGCTCACGATCACGTCGTATCGCGCGAGGTGCGTGGAGATCTTGTCCTTGTACTGACTGAGCCTGCCCAAGGCTGGTAGAGTGTGAGTGTCTGTAGAGGTGTCCAGCTCACCTGAGCCACTGGATTCGAGTGCTTCTTCAACGGCGGTATCGTCCACCCCAACACTGACGTCCAACGTGACGGCGTCGATTGGCGACACGTCCGGTTCAACAGCTCCGTCCTGCTGCTCATCGCATGACTTGGGCTGTAGAGGAGGCTTGATGCGACGACGCAGTTGAGCGCTGTCCGTTGCGTGTGGCAACTTGAACAACCATCGAACGAAGACAAACGTGATCCCCAGATTGATGTCGTTCATCACACGAGCATGCACGTCGAAGAGAAACCTGCACGTACACCACACCACTCCAGTATGTCAGTGCTAGTCATCCTCCATTTGCCACAAGCAAACAAAGTCTGTAGGTACGTACGTCATGCACAGGAAGTCGGTAAACACCTCGATGCACTGGAAGAAAACCCAGATGCAGCAATACAGGATCACCTGCCACACGACCGCTTCGTTGGCCATACTGAGGGCGTTGGCCATCGCGTACGACACATACGCCGGATAGAGTAGCTTGCTGGCGATGAAAATGAGCACCGGGCCGCCGATCACGTAGAGCAGAACGTACACGACCAAAAGCACGGCGAGGAACAGGTAGAACTTGTCCACGCCTGTCTTCTTCTGTGCGTTCACGATCACGTCGTAGTGCGCGAGATGCACGGAGATCTTGTCTTTGTACTGGCGGAGCTTGCGCAAGGTTGGGAGACTGTGGGAGTCTGGAGAGGCGTCTAGACCAACTGAGCTGCTGGAGTCGATAGCTTCTTCCATGAAGTCCATGGTGGAGTGGAGAGGACTCGAAGAAACACGAAATGATGCAACGAAATAACGGTGCATAATCGACTTGGAACTGTGTGTCCCACGGACGATGGGTGCGGTTGATTAACGTTACGGTCCCCGATCTACGTATCTGGGCGAGCCCATTGAGATATTCCTTTTCGTCAAGCACCAGTGCTGGAAACTGCAGCCCAGACATCCCTCCAGCCATCATGGCTGCCATGGCTGAGTGAGCCGGTGACCAGAGGCACGTCAGAGGTTATGAGTCCAGTCAATCGAGTGGGTTGAAGATCCATTTCAGCCAATCCGACCAGGAGTATAGTACTCTATTGTTGATCTCGCAAGCGACGGTCGTTGTGAGTAAAATCGGCCCTAATAGAAGAGCGCCTCTGAGAGTTTATCCCATACGGTAATCACAATAACCTTCAAATGTTCAGGATTGGAAACCGTATGAATTAATATTCGGATGGAAACCACCCTAAATACAAGAGCGTCGCCCGCTTCCGAGATCTGCAATAGAGTATAATATACTTCGAAGTACTATATTATAGTGTAGCCATCTCACGCTGCAATAACTCACGACCTTGGTGGTGGTGCTGCTGCGCCTGTTGCAAAGAACGCTTCGATATTGAACACGAATGAACACCTTGCGTCCCAAGTTGATCTCCACGGCATCATGGCGGTTATGCAGCGTCACTGCAGCTATGTATCGATCCGCTGTCGCGACACGCACGGGAGCGTAGCCCAGATTCAAGCCGTTCTTGGTGAAGAAGAGCTCGTCGCTGCACAGATCCACGCCGCAACCGATCGTATCCATCTCCTCTGCCGCGGTTGTTGACTGGGTTCTCTCCCATTGAGGTCCGTACGCTTGGAAGCTTACATCTCGATGAGTCGTGCCGTGGTTCCAGGCCGTCGTCCGAGTGGTAGCCGCAAGTGAAAGGGTGCCACCCCACGTGGGAAGACCTGCCGTCGCCGTGCATTGATCGCTGGCCGTCAGCCGGTAACCAGACGAAGTCCACGCTTCCACAGCGATTCAAACGAGCCTCAAAGTACAACGCATCCGAGTGCCGTGTGTGGCACCAGGCGGGAGATCTCGAGTGCTTCGAGGACTGCCTCCGTGCGGGTCGAGTCGATCCAGCCGTGGGACAACGGGAGCCTCGTCGTCGACGAGAACATCTCCAGAGTCTGATCCTCATTGACGCGGTACAAGCCTTTCGTTAAGGACGCGCAACGTCGCTGTCGATGGATCCTCTTCCAGTCCTGGAGTGCCGAGTGTCCCAGCCTCTACAATACTATTGGACCAAGTTTAGCCATCTCAGCTGCCCATGCCGCCTGTAATGAACACTTCGATGTCGAACAGGAACGCCTTGCGTCCCACGTTGATGTCGACTGTATCTCGACGGTTGCTCAGCGCCACTGTAGCTGCGTACTCACGCGACGTCAGCACTCGCACGGATGCAAAGCCTAAGAACACGCCGTTCTTGGTGAAAAATAACTCTCCCGTGTAGCGGTCCAAGCCGCAACCGATCGTATCCAGCTCAGCACTAGTGCGTGCGGTCTCGTCAAGAGAGTCTATCCCCCACTGCGGCCCGTACTCTTCCATGTATCGTGAGCGTCCTTCAGCCCAGTGTACTCGGCCGTCACTGGAGCGGTAGCCGTAGGAAACAGGCTTCCACCCGACGTGGTCTTTCGACGAACCGCCATATTGGAGCTCTTGGCCTGCGCGAAACGGGGAGGAGAAGCCGATGCTGCCGCTGCCTTTGAAACGCGCTTCAAAGTAGCACACAAGCGACTGTTGTCTCCTCGTCTGTATGGCAATACGACGCGAGACCGCGAGCGGTTGGATCCTGCGCTGGGTGCAGACGGAGAGCGGAGAGGGCGCGAACACTGCGACGGTTTGGTGGCGAGTGATGTGGTGCGAGCATCGCGTGGTGACCTTTAAAGACACGCTGATGCGGTGGAGGCAGATCCACTTCCAGTCTGAGGCAGTGAGATTCTTGAGCCCCTGTGTGGCTGGTAGGCTTCGCCCACGCCGCCACCAGAGACAGTAGAACGTCTCCCACACCCCGGGGGTTTGCGCCACTCCGTGCCACTCTTTGTTGACGGCCTCGCACTGAGCGAGCGAGCACGTATCCAGATACACGAAGCACGCACGTAGAGTGTCAGCATTCCACTGCGTCGTCGTCTTCTGTCGCTTCTTGGCCCGCATCGCGCAGTTTCAGCAGATGAGAAGATTTCTTCGCAGCATCTCTGATTGAAGTTTCAATTTCAGCCAATCAACGCAATCAGAGACTTATGATTTAACCAATCAAATCACTGTCTTCGAAATCAACTGCAGGGCTTTGAGCTCTTGCCATTTATGGCGCTGGTGCCGCGCCTGTTGCAACGAACGCTTCGATATCGAACACGAATGCCTTGCGTCCCAGATTGATCTCCACGGCGTCGTGGCGGTTGTGCAGCGTCACTGCAGCCATGTATCGGTGTGTTGTCTCCACTCGCACGGGAGCGTAGCCCAGGAACACACCATTCTTGGTGAAGAAAAGCTCGCCACTCGTGAGATCCACGCCACAACCGATCGTATCCAGCTCCGCTGTGCGTGGTGGCGACTCAACTTTCCCCCATTGAGGTCCGTACTCTTGGAAACGTCCATCGTGCTCTGTGGTGCCGTGGTTCCAGAACACACGGCCGTCGTCCGAGTGGTAGCCGTAGGAGAACGGGTGCCACCCCACGTGGGAAGTCCTGCCGTCGCCATACTGTGACCGCGAGCCGTCGGTAGGAGAGTATACAAAGCCCACACTTCCACAGCCATTGAAGCACGCCTCAAAGTATAATACATCCGAGTGCCGCGTCTCCGAGGCCTGGCGGGAGATCGCGAGGGGTTCCAGCACGGCTTCGGTGCGGGTCGAGTCGATCCAGCCGTGGAAGAACGACTGCTCCGTTAAACATGAGATCACTTCCACGGTCTGGTCAGCAGTCACTTCGTTTGAGCCTCTGGTTGAGAGCTCCAGCGACACACAGCGTCGCTGTCGATGGATGTTCTTCCAGTGGTGGATGCTGAACTTCCTGGTCTCCAATTGATGAGGGAGACTCGCTCCACAGCGCCACACAGCGCAGTACAGCTGGCTCCACACGAAGGGGTCTTGGGATATGGCGTGCCACTCCTTGCTCACGGCTTCGCATCGGATAAGCGACGTCGCATCGAGATACTCAAAGCACGCACGGAGAAGATCCGGGTTCCACTGCATGATGCGCTGCGTGTCTGTCTGCAATAGCGGAGGTTGGACCAAAACTGGATCAAAACCGAGTGCCTACCGGTATATGTAGCCACAATGGAGATGCCATGAGATTGCGCGAGTATGGGGACGCCAACAGCATGGACGCACAGACAGCGGCCAGTGCTTCACAGTGCCGTCCACTCGTCACCAGTCACCTTGCGCTCAAGACTTTGGTGGGGAGGCTGCATCGCCTCGATCACTTCCACGTAGATTTGCCCATTCAATTGACGCAAACCATAAAGAACACTAATACAGGAGCAGCCATCTCCGTTTTCGCTGTGGACACTGCTTCCTTTGCTCATGGTGTGATGGCGCCATCGCCTGCGATGAACCCTTCGATGTCAAACACGAACGCCTTGCGTCCCACGTTGAGATCTACCACGTCTTCACGGCTGCTCAGCGTCACAGCGGCTGCGTAGTCACGCGTCGTCAGCACTCGTACAGATACAAAGCCTAAAAACACGCCATTCTTGGTGAAAAAGAGCTGCCCGCTGGGACGCATCACACCACAACCGATCGTGTCTGGCTCCGCGTCCGTGGGCGTCGTCTCGTTTCCCCACCATCGCGTTCGCATGTCGATTCCCCAGGGCGGCCCGTACGCCACTGAGCGTCGACCTGCTCCGCTCAGGCTTTCAATCCAGCTCACGCGCCCGTTGCTCGAGTGGTATCCATAAGAAACAGCAAGCGACCCGACGTGGGCGTGGGCGTTCGGCGCGGCGCCGTATCGGAATCGCGCGTTGGCGTTCAACGGTGACGTGAGCCCGACGCTGCCGCAACCTTTAATGCGGGCTTCAAAGTAGCACACAGCCGACTGCAATGGCTGACGCGTCATCACAGTTTGACGCGAGATCATAAGCGGTTGGAGTGGGTGTTGTGTGCACACCGAGAGCGGGGCAGGAGCGAACACTGCAATGGTCTGGTGGCGAGTGATGTAGTGCGAGCACCGAGTGGAGACCGCCAAGGACACATTGCAGCGGTGAGACAGACATTCTTCCAGTCCACGACGCTGAGCTTTTCAAGTTCAAGCGCAGCTGGCAGGCTCCGTCCACGCCGCCACCAGAGACAGTAGAGCTTCTCCCACACAATCGGAACTCGTACTTCGTGTCGCCACTCGCTGTTCACGGCCTCGCACTGCGCGAGCGAGTTCGCATCGAGATACTCGAAACACACGCGCAACGTATCAGCGTTCCACCGCGTCTTCGTCTTCGTCTTCTGTTGCTTCTCGCCTCGCTCCACGCAGCCAATGGAGCAGTGCTTGGCGCGTGGTGGCACCATGCCGTTGCCAACAGCCCGTTGAGTCCGTTGATCTCATCAAATTTCGCTCCAGAAAGGCGGTGGCAATAGCGATATGATTGGCCAAAATGACACGCGTGGACTTTCTCGCTGACCCGTGTTACAAACTACTCCGGTACCCAAATATCTCTTAACACAGGCTCGGCTGTACGTTCTCGCTGCCCCAATTTCACTGGAAGGCAACTCCAAAAAAGCTGTGCACGAAAATGGCGACCGAGATGTTGGAGACGATGGACGCGCCGACGCCGCCGCTGTGGACAGTGGACGAGCGCAACTTCGCCACCAAGCGCGGCCGCATCATCCGCACTGTGCGTGAGCGCTACCTGCGTGATGACCTGAGCTGCTCGGTGCCGCAGTGCTCGCTGTGCGTGACGGAGAGCGACACGTCGGCCGCAACGCACGTCATGGGCATGACCAAGGCGATTCTATCTGCGACGCCACGCGACAGCGTGTACCTGTTGCCGTCCATGGAGGTGGTGCTCCACCAGATGGATGCGCTCGAGTTCTCTACACGCAAGAAGCTCAGCGCCGAAGTGTTTGCCGACGTGATCATCCTTGAGACCGTGTGGGAGTTTGTCAAGCGCCATGATTTGGGTGCGTACAACCGCCTGCGTGCGCTGCTCATGAACGGCGACCGGCGCTTCGTGGTGTTTGCGAATGAGCACCACCGCGTGAGCTACGTGCAGAAGCAGAAGAACGCGAGCGACGGCCTTCTGGAGACCGAGGCAGCGCGCAACCAGCGTGCTGTGGCTGTCGCGTGGAAGTGGTACGCTGATCACTTGGTGGAGCTGCAGTGCCGCGATGTGAAGGTGTTGTTCCTAGCCAACGACGACGCGGATCTCGCACAGGCCAAGCTCAACGGCGTGACCAACGCCGTCACGATTAGTGAGTTCCTCAAGCCCGTGGAGGAGAAGTGTCCGGAGCTACGGGACTTGCTGTCCACGAGCGCCACGAGTGAGGGCAGTGCGCAGGACGGCGTGTCCAGCACGGGCAAGAAGCGCAAGACGCTGTATCCAGAGCACTTGGCCATGTCGGAGGTGCTGGCGGGCATCAAGAACAAGCGCTTCTTCCAGGGCGTGTTGCGATGCAACCGCGACCACTGGCTGGAGAGCCACGTGCTGATCCACGGCCCCGACGGCGCGAAGATCCCCGTGCTGATCCAAGGCCGTGACCACGTGAACCGAGCGATGGACGGCGATGTCGTGGCGATCCAATTGCTGCCCAAGACTCAGTGGAAGAAACCGTCGGATTCGTTTGCGGTCCAGTCAGCGGAGAAGGAAGATGACGCTGAGGACGAGGAGGACGATGCGCAAGAAGACAACGTGGTGGGCGTCGCAGAGCCCACTGTCACGCCAGACGAAGCCGTGCTCGTGCAGAGCGATATGTCGCTCTCGCTCAAGCCGGCGGGCAAGGTTGTTGGTATCATCCAGCGTAACTGGCGCAAGTACTGTGGCTCGCTGGAGCCGCCACGCTCGGCGGCTGCTGTGACCAGCGCGTCGTCGTTTCTCGTTGTACCAGTGGACCGTAAGGTACCAAAGATCAAGATCCAGACGCGCCAGGCCGAGACGCTCATGGACAAGCGTCTGCTGGTCGCGATCGACTCGTGGCCTGCCGACTGCAAGTTCCCCCTGGGCCACTATGTCAAGACACTGGGCGTGATTGGTGACAAGGAGACCGAGACAAACGTGCTGCTGATCGAGCACGATATCCCGACGTCCGAGTTCAGCGACGAAGTTATGAAGTGTCTGCCACCAGCGGACTGGACGATCACGGAAGAAAACTCCCAGGGCCGCCGAGACTTGCGTGCGCTGCCTGTGTGTAGTATCGATCCGCCGAACTGTAAGGATATCGATGACGCACTCCACGCGTGTGAGCTGCCGAACGGAAACCTTCAGGTCGGTGTCCACATCGCCGACGTCACGCACTTTGTCAAGCCAGGCTCCGCGTTGGATGAAGAGGCAGCGGATCGCGGCACGTCCACGTACCTGGTGGATCGCCGTCTTGACATGTTGCCTGGTCTGCTCACGACGAAGCTGTGCTCGCTGACGTCGACGGAGGACCACTTCGCGTTCAGTGTGCTGTGGGAGCTCAAGCTGAAGGGCGACAACGAAGTGGAAGTGATCGACGTGCAGTTCTGCAAGAGTATCATTCGCTCGATTGCGTCGCTGTCGTACCAGGAGGCTCAGGTGCACCTGGAGGACCCTGAGGCCGGTTCGGTCATGGGCTTGGGCCACGCCAAGTCCACCACCAAGTCCAAGACCCTGACCAAGGACGAGGAGAAGCGCCAGATCCTGGGCAGTGGTATCAAGACGCTGCACGCGATCTCGAAGCGGCTGCGCGCGAAGCGTATCGAGGCCGGTGCGCTGACGCTGGCGTCGCCGGAAGTCAAGTTTGTGCTGGACACGGAAACCCAGAACCCGCTGGATGTGCAGATGTACACGCTCCACGACACCAACGCGCTGGTCGAAGAGTTCATGCTTCTCGCTAACATCACGGTCGCGAAGAAGATCGTGCGCCACTTCCCGACGTTCTCGATGCTGCGTCGCCATCCGGCGCCATCCAAGCGCCAGTTTGAACTGATCTGCAGCCAGGCCAAGTCGGTGGGCGTGGACCTGCAAGTGGACAGCTCCAAGCAGCTCCAGGACTCGCTGGACGCTGCCATGGACAAGAAGAGCAACCCGTACTTCAACAAGCTGCTGCGTATCCTGTGTACGCGTTGCATGATGCCAGCGTCGTACTTCAGCTCGGGCGAGGTCACGCCGTCCGAGTTCCACCACTACGGTCTCGCGGCCCCCATCTACACGCACTTTACGTCTCCTATTCGTCGGTACGCCGACGTGGTGGTGCACCGCTTGCTGGCGGCGGCCATTGGCGTCACGCCACTGCCTAGCTACCTCGAGAACAAGTCGCATCTCCACGAGATCTCGGAGCAGCTCAACCGCCGCCACCATGCCGCGCAGCTCGCGGGCCGTGCGTCCGTCACGCTGCACACGCTGCTGTACTTCCAGCAGTACCCGACTGATACGGACGCTGTGATCACCAAGGTCAAGAACAACGGCGTGGGTGTGTTGCTGCCGCGGTTCGGTATCGAGGGCATGGTGTTCTTGACGGGCAAGGGCGAGGACCAGGACGACGAGGACGACGTGGTGTTTGACGCCTCGCGCCACGAGCTCACGCTCAAGAAGCAGAAGAACCGCACGCTCACGGTGTTTGATCCTGTGCGTGTCAAGGTGTTTGTGGCCACGACGTTCGGCAACCGCCAGGAGCTCAAGATTGAGCTGCTGACACAGGAAGAGGCGGCGGATGCCAAGCGCAAGACGACGTCCAACGACTCGGCCAAGAACTTCAAGAAGCCGCGCGTGGTTAAGGCGTAAGTACACGCAGATACACATACTACACAGCAGTGAAGAGGGAGAGATTCCAATAAGCACCAGTTCATTTAGATGCAATTCCGTGTTTTATCCACGACTCAATTCTTGCCAGATCGCTTTGGCTACGACGTCACTTCCTCGAACCGGAACGCTGCTGTAGGAATCCGCTGTGTGATCGCAGCTGGGCGACCACGGCGTGAGTGTACTCAGTGCCATTGCGAGCTGCGCTGGTCCACGACATGGTGAGGCGGCTTCTGGTGTTGGATTGGTGTAGATTTCTCTGCGAGGAAATCAGCATCAGTCAGTGGAATACTACGCATTCTCCAGCAGCCCACCCAACGGGTGTGTACACCCACCGCAGTGCCTGGGTGATCTTGTCAGCCGTGCAATCGCGGAAAAGCAGCTCCGGAATCTCCGCTCTGTAGATTAAAGCCGTGTCATTGAGCTGGTGCTGATCAGCTCCGCTGAAGGGAAGGAGATGAACGTACCTGCCCAGCAGTAAGTTGGGGATCGAGACAAACTGGACAGCACTCAGTAGCGTCGCGAGGATCTCAGTGAGCCGGTTCGCTCGGTAGATCACCACAGTCGGGAGTGCCGATAGTGTGGTCTCCATGACGATGGTTCCGGACACAGCGACTGCTGCGTCAGCAGCCTGAAACAACTCGATCCGCTCCTCCGCGTTTGTATCAACGATAAGCTGGAAACCACTGGATGACGCTCCGGTCTCCTTGCAGAAGGCGTCAATCTCCTGTAGCACCAGTGGCTGGACAGCTTGGATGGTGGGAAATACGACGTGGATGGGACGCTTGACGACGCAACCGGACCCGTACAGAGGCGAGAGCTTCATTGGGAGACCGAACGGCGCCTTCACGAGTTGCTCTGACGGTCTCTGCAGCGCGTCCACTGCCTCCAGCACTGTGCGGATCGTCCGACGCACTTCGTTCTCGCGACTGTTACTCCAAGCACCATCGTTAGTCAGTGTCTTCCTATTCTAAGGCAAGAAAAACCCAGGTCTCACCTGCCAACAAGCGCGCAGACGATAAAGGCGTTTGCAGGAAGACCCTTGGACTCTCGGTACTCCGCTTGCCACGCTGAATCACCACGACGATGGCGCATCAGCCTCTCAAACACGGCTCCTTGTTTCTGCAGAGCATCAGAATTCAGTGGTAGTTGCTTGAGCAGCCCGCCTTCACACACTTCCAGCGCGTGGCCTGTTAATGCTTGTACTAGACAGTGTGCTTCCACGGTTGATGGCTCGTAGGCGTTGTGGTACTCGAGAAAGTCTTCCACTGCTGGATGACCCGCAAACTCACACCAGCGATCTTCCCCGTTGTTCTTTGCACCGTTAAACAGCGGCTCCTCGAACGGTAAGATCACAAACATCTTGTGCAGCAGCTTGGACAGCTCCGCGAATCCGTTCTCGCTCTGACGTTGGCGGTGTTTGTACGCCCACACCGACGGCGCGACGTAGTGCATGCGCTTCACTGAGTGCTTGAGCTGTAGATCACTCGCCAACAACTTCTGCACACGAAACGTGAAGCCCTTGGAGTCGATCGTGAGCACGAGATCCGGTTGGAACGCACGGATATCGTCCACGGTCTCACTTAACCGTCGGCGGAACCGCAGGATGTGGGGCAGCACTTCCACCAGCCCCATGACTGACAGATCTTCCATCGGGAACAGTGACGTGAAGCCACCCGCAGCTGCCATCTGACGCCTACCACACGTAGAGAATCTACTGAGTATCCACAGTCAATTAAACATAAGCCCACAACGTACCCGCCGATGCCACGAAACACCAGCGTCGCCTTGGATTCTGGTTCTCTCCGCTTCAGCGCTGCGATCACTTTCGCGCCAATCGCATCGCCTGACGCCTCACCAGCGATCACATACACGCGCTTTATACGCTGAGCCTGCGTAGCAGCACAGTGCACACCTGTAGATAGCAGCAGAGAGCGTCGCGCCAGTCGCGTCCGCAGCATTTTGTTGAGCAGGTGATCCCGAAGCCAAAGTATCATCTGATTCTTTCGTCTAAGCCAATCAAATCATCCTAATCACCTGAAACCCAGTGGACTCAGATCAGATACAACTTGCATTCCTCTAAAACTGTGTTGCTGCCTTCCACTCCTCACAAGATACTGAGTAAGCTGCTGGCCCTTTGCCCTGCACTGCCTGCCTCCCCACGCGCCAGCTCGACGCCCCGCCTGTTCAAATGCCTTGTCCAGATCGAAGTCCTTCGCTGGGTTGTAGCCACGAGTCTCGCTTACGCCTTGAGCTCCGCCTTCTTGTCGTTGATGACCTTCAACACAATCGGGTCCGTGACCGTCTTGATCTGTTCCTGGAAGCGTGTGCGGCGAGCCGCAAGTTCCTTCTTCTGGGCCTCCGTCGCACCCGCGAGACACTGCTGGCCACGCAGCAGAGCCTGCAGGCACAACAGAGCCTTCTGCTTACGCTCAGCCACGTCGAACGCCGCGAGGTGCGTTCGCACGTCGTTCTTGGCGTACTCCTGGAGCTTCGACACGAACCGCCACGCCTCATCAAGCGCTGGCTTCTTGGCCAACTCGTCGCCGTTAGGATCCGTGTCCTTTGGCGTGTCCTTGTTACGGGACGGCGCCGTGCCCTTCTTCTTGGTCGCGTCCTTCTCCTTCTCTTCGGCCTCCTTCGCCAGCTTGGCCTTGAGCTCCTCTTCCTCCTTCTTACGGAACTCCGCCTTACGAGCCTTGGCACGCGCCAGCTTTGCCTTCTTCTTGTCCGCAGACGACTGGCTTCCGTCTTCGCCGTTGGCTTCACGCTCGGCAATCGAGGCAAGCTCCAAGTACGCCTCGATCGCTCCGTGGGCCGCCTTCACGAAGAACTGGTCGCCGTAGACACCGTCACACAGACGCAGCATACCGACGTACGCACGCAGCGTCATCTTGCGGATGCAGTACGTGTGGAAGTCGAACTGGTCCTCAATGAAGTCGTCAAAGTGCTTTTCCACTGCGAAGAAACGCTTGAGCGCCAGCCCAAACTTCTTTTGTCGCAAATGCGACTGGCCGTGCTCGATCTCGTACCACATGCACTGCATGTCGAACAGGTTCTGCTGCGGGTCGCCTTCGTGGCGCGTGAACAGCGCGATCGTCGCGTCCGCCTCAGCGATACGGTCAGCGTGGAGCCAGTACTCGGTGGCCTTGTTGTTGATATATCTATCGGCAAGGTCGAGCTTGCGCGCTTCCTCCATGAGCTCCGCTGCCTTCTGGAACTCGCCCATGTGCTTGAGGATACGCGCCTTGCGCTGGAGAAAGTCGAGACCTGTCGGCGTGTGCTTGATGCAGCGCTCAATGTACTCCATGGCCTTGGCGTGCTGGCCGATACGGTCAAAGTGCTGCGCCGCAAAGTACAGCGTCCACAGCAACACCGTGGGCTTCGGCGTGCCCTCTCCAACCAGCGGCTTCTTGGCTTCCAGCGTCTTGATGTACGAAAGCAGCAGTTCCTCAATGGTCTTGACGTTCGCAGGCTTGCTGTACAGCGTCTTGATGTCCGAGCCGAGCGACGGCACGCCGTACGTGAGCTGCTTCTTCATGAGCTCATCCACCAGCGTCTTAAAGTGCTCGCCCGTCACGACATCCAGCGGCACACGCAGACACGTCGTGGACTTGGCGTCCACCGTGCTCTTCTTCGACTCGTAGAACGTGCGCAGCACCTCCACGAGCTCCTCACCCTGTGGCTCCTTCGTGAAGTCCACCGTCATCGTGGGCAGACGCGTGTCGCTGAGCTTGAACAGATCCTTCCGCTTGAGCAGCGCGCACTGCAAGCCACGGTGCACGAGGTAGTTGTCAAAGTTGATCGCCAATAGCTCCTCAAACACTTCGACCGACTCGTCGTACCGCTCGAGCTGCAGCAAGAACTCAGCCTTCTTCTGGCGCCACGCGAGCGTGTCCAGCATCAGATCCTTGGAGCTTTCCAAGTGCGCCAGCGCCTTCTCGAAATCGCCCGACTCTTCAATCAGCAGGTTCTGGTAGAAGTAGATCTCGCTGTCTTCGTAGTCCACTTCGCGCGTACTCTCGAGCGTGCTAAAGTACTTTTCGATAATGTCGATGGCCATTTGGTAGTTGCCCACGAGGTGGTGCGCGATGGCAAAGCCGATCCAGTTGTTGCGGTTGTTGGGCTTGAGCGTGAGCATCGTGCGGCGCGTCTCGGCAAAGCCCTTGAGGTCGCGCATTTGGACTTGAAGCAAGTACAGATCCCGCAGGATCTGGAGGTTGTCCGGGTCCTGGCGCAGCGCGTTGCGGTAGCACTTGATGGCCTCGTTGTAGTTGCGGTCAAAGCGGTAGACCAGCCCGTACACGTGCCAGCACACGTGGCTGCGCAGGTCGTGCTTGAGGCCATTGCGCACAAACTCGTACGCCTCCTCGCGCTTGCCCATGCAGCTCAGCGTGAGACCCTTCATGGCCAGCGTCTCGCCGTGCTCCGGGAACTTCTTCAGCACGGCGTCGGCCGCCTTCAGACCCTTCTTGTACTGCTTGATCTCATAGCATTTCTATACGGGAAATCAAGTAACCGAGTCAGTCCACTGGAAGGCAAACCCCCACACACATTACTCGTGTTCTAGGACGCTTTAGGGAGCCTAGAGGCCACAAGCTCATGCACAGAGAGTAGAGCTTTGAGTGAGTACATACCACGATGGTGCGGAAGAGCGCGTTCTCCTTCGCAGGTAATTGGCGCGACGCCATGGCAGATAGCGGAGCTTGGATACTCGTGGGAATATTCGCCCCACCACACGTCCGCGATACAAAGGATCCACGCCACCACACCAGCTCAACACACCACAAAAAAGACGGAACCGCAAGGTTTATTAGGTGGTCCACACCATATCCCCACATTCTCCACACAAAAAAGTAAATACGAGATTGGGGATGGACCTGATTTTTGCGTAAAAACACTCGTAAAAACGGGGACACGACAGAGGAGGGAAGATGAAGCGACCATCATTCTACGAGTGAGCCAACACCATTCGTGGAAGCTCGCATCCCATCAAGATGAAGTGGAGAGATCGATCACCTGAAGGAGAGATGGAGATCTTTGGACGAGCAGCTACGTTATGGAGATGATATACGCGTAGGGGATCACGGGGCAATGCAGTGGCTCCAAATCGGTGCTTCAAGAGCAAAACTGAAGCGATTAAGCCACACAAACTGAGTGCAAAATGCATGTACTCTTGTTACAGTTGCAGCGACAACGATGACGCTGGCGGAGCAGCTCCCCACGTCATGGGGACTACAAGTCTCCATTGGTATGTTGCATGCTCAGCCTTCGTATCGCTTGCTGCAGCGATCAGCAGTTTCGTGAAAAGTCGTAGAAGCAGATCAACAGAAGCTTTCCGAGGAGAGCGACGATTATTCCGTCTTCTTGGTGGCCTCCGAGACGGCCGAGTCGACCTTGGACACGTATGGCGCAATGTGCGGCTTGATAACGCCGTAGATCACGTTCGAGCCCTAAAGATCCATCAAAAACACCATCAGAATCGCACGTTTGCATTGCAACGAGAGAGCAAAGGGAGACGTACGACAGTGCTTGGGTGGTAGCACCACACCAGGAAGGCAACCTTGAGAATGTCGTAGAATGGCACCCTGTAGAAGATCAATCAAATCCGTCAGTATTCCTGATATTATGCATCCATCACCATCAGACCAAATGCGTGTGGGTACATACCACGAGAACAGAATGTCCGTGACCTCCTCCGTGAGCTTGAAGAACGCGTAGATGACCCAGTACGTGAGCCACTGCGTGTCGTCCTCCGTGCCGGGCGTGTTGAGCGCCTTGAACGACGCGTACGCTGGGTAGATGAAGCCGATGAGGTTGGTGAGGAGCTCGCCACCGCCGATCACGTAGAGCAGCAGGTTGGCGACCGAGAAACCGGCGAGGAACAGGTAGAACTTGTCCACGCCGGTCTGCTTCTCGGCGTTGACGATCACGTCGTAGCGCGCGAGGCGCGTGGAGATCTTGTCCTTGTACTCGTTGAGCTTGTCCATGCTTGTTGGTTGGAAGAGGTAGAGAGAGAGTGAGGCGAGCTGAGCTGCTGGGGATGAAGAGCTTCTTCCGTCGAGAGGAGGGGGAGAAAACGAAATGATCAAAGAACCCTCCGGTTCCCGCACAGTGACGGGCGGCTCCCACAATGTGATCCCATCCCCACTTTCCACCAATCACCACTGTCTATACAATAAAAATCTTCTTGATTGGATTGAAATTGTGCTCTGTTTCTTTATTTTCAGCGAATCAAAATAGGTTCCGAAAATATCGACCTCGAAAGCGAAGAAAACAGGACAGCGGAGACCGTTGACTTGAGGAAACGTTGGTGCGTATCTAACAGGGAGTGGGTGGGTATCTAACGTATCTAACGTGAAACCAACGCCCTCCCATCTTCGACATCCATCGTGGAGAACAAGACGGAGAATTCACTACGTTACGCGACGAAGAGCTCCCGAGGAAGAGGGTGCATACGCTTGAAGGAGACGCTGTACGCACGCACCAAGACACGACACTAGGTAGAACGCAGCGCGCATGTACAGCTACGACCGCAGCGAGCGCGACGCCGCCGGAAGCGCCGTGGATCTATCGTTTTCGCAGATTTTAGAGGCGCATTCCTGGCAGCAAGAGCAGCAGCAACGACGTCGCAAGAGCAATGGGAATGGAATAGCAGCATCAGCGAGTGTAGGAGTGGGTAGCAGAGGACGTGGCAGCATCACGGGGCGTCCATCGGGCCATGGGATCATGCATCCGGGCAGCGGAGGGCTCCACGTCCTGAGTGAGTTGGAGGAAGATGGCCAGGAAGGCGAGAGTCGGAGTCCCACGAACCACGCCAGACGCCAGGACTCTGCAAGAAGCAGCGGCAGCTACCGCATGCGATCTGATACAGAAGGAGAGCCGACGGATGATGAGGAGTGGCCGGCGGGAGGCACGGGAAGCGGAAGCAGTTCCAGCGGCGGGGGTGGTCGAGACGTGTATCGGTTCGTGCAGCCACGACGCCTGTCCTCGTGGGTCCAGGACGATGCTGTGAACGCGTGTTTCAAGTGCCATTCGCTATTTACGTTCGTTCTGCGCAAGCACCACTGCCGGTGAGTGCTCCAAAAACACATTTTAGATGGCGTTCTGAGGCTAATATTCCTGTTTACGGTGTGCTTTGCAGAGCTTGTGGCCGCATCTTCTGCGCGACGTGCTCGAGTCAACGCGTCGTGATCCCAGGAGACTATGAGTCCACGCCCGTGGCGCCATCGTACACATCGCTGACATCCAACGCGACGGATGTGATCGGCAATATCTCGTGGTATATCCGCTCGGGCCCAACAGCTCCTTCAAGCTCACAGTCCCATGACTCGGACAGTGGCTACAACGGAGTGCTGGATCGTAGCCAGGAGCTATCGGCTGAAGTTCGCCAAGAACGTTTCCTGAAGGATGTCCAGCGTCTCCAGCAAGCCAACGTGATCTCAAACTTCACGCCATGCCGGACACGAGCAGGTACACCGTCCGTCGCAGCGGCCTCGTCCAGCAAATCTAGCTACGTGCCCGACGGCAGCGTGCTCCAGCGTGTGTGTGATGACTGTGCGATGGCCCTACAGCAACGCCGTCAGCACTACAACATCGTCAAAGTGTTTGAGCTGTGCGAGTTCGATCTCAAGGAGCTGCGCTCGCTCGGCCAAGTTTGCCGCAAATGGCACCGCGCGTCGATCATGTGTCTGTCCATGTTCCGCCAGATCCAGTACTACTTGCCATCGCATCGCTTGTCGGAGCGAGAGAAGTCGCTGCTGGTCATCAACCGTGGCTTTCTGGGCGGCCACACGAAGTGGATCTTGCAGCTTATCAAAACCATCGACTTCAGCCACGAGAGTGAAGACGAAGGCGCCGATGTGCGGAATCGTGCTCTTGCCAAGGAAGTCATGGAGATCATGAAGCTGCCGCGCCAGAATAAGTGTATGCTCACAATGTGTTCACGACTCTGCCAGTCCGAACTCAAGAGCGTCGACGCCCTGGAGATTTTAGCGAATGATAATATTCGCAACACGAGACTTCGTGCCATGAGCGTCGACGTGCTACTGAAGACGGCGACAGACGAAGAGTGGGGTAGTTTTTTACCCGCACTGCTCCACAGTCTGAGTGCAGAACCCAGCGCAGCCGATAGCAAGCTAGGCCAAGCGCTGATCCGCCAGGCGCAGTGTGACGTGAGGCTGTGCTACGATCTGTACTGGGGATTAACAGTCATGGCCGAGGACTCGAGCTGTCGCCGTCGTCTCGATGGAATTAAGCAGCGACTGATGCTCACGCTTGCGCAGCTCCACACAAACACTGCCTCCGGTCGTCTACTTGATGCTCGACAAGCCGTGACGGATGATATCGCTGAGCAGCTTCTCCGTGGCCAAGAATTCGTTGATTTGATGTGGAAAGTACCACCGCGCATTGATGTCCAGGACGTGCGCCATCACTTCCAGAACAGTATCGAGCGATCAATGCTATTCGCGCAAGCACCGTCGGGCGAGACAACTGACAACGGAGGTGGAGGAAACCAATGGCCATTGCTGCGTTTGCCAGTGGATCCGACGGTGAAGATCAGTGGTGTGAACTACAAGACGATCGAAGTGAAGCGCAGTGCGGAGGCACCGATGGTGATCACGTGCACGGGCATCGAGCGGGACGACGACGGTGAAAATCGCAATCGTTGGCCCCAGCCAGGCTCTGGAAAGGGCAGCCCAAATGGCCACAATTCTCACTTGCAGCGCCGAGATAGCCGCAACGGAAGTGGAGTCATCAACACGGCTGGCGTGCTTCCAAGTGTCCAGCAGCAGCAGGAGCAGCAGCAACAAAGACTTCCATACTACCGCATTATGTACAAGCGAGACGATCTCCGCAAGGACGCCATCGTGCAAAACATCATCAACGTCATGTACGGTATCCTGCAGCAAGAAACGCGACTGGATATCCCGCTGGTGACGTACCGCGTGCTGCCAACGAGCAGTTTTGACGGACTCATTGAGATTGTGGAGAACGCCCACACGTTGTATTCGATCATCCGCGACCACGGCTCGATCCTCAACTTTTTGCACCACTACAATGGCCACCGCACGCTGACCGAGATTTCGACTTCGTTCCGTGAGAGTCTCGCGGCCTACACGGTGATCACGTTCCTGCTGGGCGTCGGCGATCGCCACGCTGACAACGTCATGCTCACGAAAGATGGCATCCTGTTCCACATTGACTACGGTTTCATCCTGGGCAAAGAGCCAAAGCCACTGCAGCCGCCTATGCGGCTCGACCACTTCATGATTGATGCTTTGGGTGGCACTCAGACCGCCCAGTTTGAACAGTTCAAGAAGCTGTGTGTGATCGCCTTCAACTGTCTGCGTCGCCACGTGAGTCTGTTCATGATCATGCTCTCACTGGTCGTCAAGGCCATTCCAGAGGTCACGGATTTCGACGTCAACTACACACAGAGCGACCTTGAGGCGTTCCTCATTGAGCGGTTCCTGCCCGGCCAGACGGATGATGAAGCTGCCATGGCACTGATGCTGCGGATGGAAGGCAAGCTCAACGAGAAGATCGGGCTCAAGCTCAGCGATTTTGTGCATGCGCACACCAACGAGAAAACTGTCAGTAAGAGCATCGGCTCGGTGGGTACGTCGGTGAAAGTGGGCGCGGAGGCGGTCTCGGCAGTCGCGAGCTCCATCACTAGCAGCGCGGCGTCACTGTACAGCTACATGTGGGGCAGTAGTGGCAACGGCTCGTAGAGAACTTGAACCGGTAGGAGAAAAGCGTGTAGATAAAATGCATTGATTGTTCACAGATGGATCCCAACAGCTCCGTTCCAGTTTGAGGAAGAGCTACACTGCAGTGAGCTGACAGCGCAAGTGATCTGGTGAGAACTGGACAGCGCTCCACACAGGCTGAAGGGTACGCTTTCACCAATGCAATGAAACTGGTAAAAGTGTTTCCAGGATCACCGCACCGTAGCCAGCCGCTGATCCATGCTGTTCTCTCATGGGCGGTGCCTGTGCCCATTTACGCGATACACAAAGCACCATGCCACATGCATCTTGCACTGGTGGAGGCGTTGGACAGGCAGACAATCTGGTACGCTTGTCTGCCTGCGTGGAGACAACGTCCATTAGTCAAAACGAACAGCTCTGTAATGCGATCTGCGACATGTGCGAAACGATGGCAGCGATGAAGGTCAGTTCACGACCTTCACATGCACTATCCCCTGGGGTACAAATTGAATTCAGTTTATAGCCAATCCAATCGGTTTCGAATGTTCAATTCACCAATCAAAATGCTAGATTCCGCCGACCTGGAGGTCCCGAATCTCCGAAAATGTCAGCAGCCCCATTTCCATTCAAACAGCTGCTGAACAACAATGGGTGGGACAGTGGGACTCATGGCTGATCCCGTCAAACTTGGAAGCTGTCGGCACGGAATCTCCGGCCCAAGAATCAAAAGGCCATTCGCCATCGGCAGTCAGCGCCACGAGCCGAGCCTGCTGCAGTAGTGGCCAGTGCGACAATCGCATTGCGCCGCCGTCCCCAGCAGCTCCACGAGAACCCGCTGATCGCGAGTATTCATGGCGTCGATGTGGCGCGTGCCAAGCGTCGTCGCGGGCGTTGTGGATCTATTCGTGGACAGTCACGAATCTCCTCCCTCATACACAGCAACAGTGAATATGGTGCCGTCGAACAGCAGCAGCTTGAGCCACATTGAGCAGTTCTACCTCGCGAATCCGCAGGCACAGAAGCCGCGGCCCGAGCGGCAGCGCGACGTGCTCTTCGGTGCGGGCTGTGGACTGCTGTGCTTTGGTTTGTTCCCGTTCAGCGCATCGGCGTCGATCGCGAATGACGATGCGGCAGCAGACCGCACGGGCTCGACGACAGCGGCAGCTTTCCTCGCGGACGAATTCGACGCCACCACGCGCACGCTCAGCATGGCGTTCTCACTGCTGGGACTGTGTTGCGTGACGCTGAGCTGCGTCGTGATGACTCGTGCCAAGCTACGCGCCGTGCTGCTCGCGATCATGGCCCCGCTGTTTGTATGCATCGCCATAAGCTGCTCGACGATCCTTCAGTATTCTACAGTCGACGACGTCGTGAACGTATTGCGCAACACGCGCGTCGTGTCATTTGAACAGGAGCTTCGCCTCGAGCACTCTGTCAACATGCTCTTCTGTGACGCCCACGCACGCACGCTGTGTGAGACCCGAGACACCACGCGAGCCAAGCACGTCTTCGACATCAAGTACCTGGAAGACATCCAGGTCACCTGTACACGCCTGACCCACCACCACCAGATCGAGAAAATCGAGCTGGATCCTCTCACGCTCATCTCCTCTCCATCCTCAACTGCCATGCAGTGGTGTGGCATCTACATGACGTCGCCTGAGGATATCGCACTCGTGGAAAAAGAGCGAAGCCCGTACCACCAGCATCGCCTGGAAGTGCTGGTCCATCTTCGACGAGCCCTCGCGTGGCGCCAAGCGAGAGTCAAGCTGCTGATGGTGCTCGAGTGGTTCGCTGTGCCTGCGTTCTTCGCGGTCGTGTGGTGGTGGCGGAGTCCGTCGGTCAAGATCCAGGCCGCTGCTCGCCATGTTCATGTGGTCGTGTAGATCCTAAACGCCTAAATATATCTATTTATCTGCTAATTTACCGTTTTGAGCTAATTTAGTAGAACACGTAGTAGGAAGTCTTCTATTATGGATGCACACAGTACGTGCTTCTTCAAGCTGGGAATCTTCCATCGTTGCAGTTCAACTTCGCAAGACCAACATGCATCCCAAGATGGCGATAATGGTGCTTGTATATGGGCTATTTCTCAGCTTCCTGGCGTCGCTAGCGCACGCGGATGACGGTATTTACGCGCGCGATGGCAAGGGCTATCCGGTGAGCTGGTGGGTGGTGTACAAGCTGCCCATGCTGTCGCGTTCCGACGGCGTGAATAGTAGCCTCATCCAGCCCACGCCGTGCGACTGCCCGCCGCCCAACTGCTCTCAACTGCCCACAGAGACGCTGAATGTGACTGTGAGAGCCACGGGGTTATGCTATCTGTATGCGGACTCGAACAACGCCACGCTGCGCCATTTCCGCGAGCTGGGCTACGACTGCTTGGGCCAAGGAGGCGACGATCCGCTGAGCCATACACTGCGGCATATCCAGCCAAGAAACACGACCACCGCATCCGCAGAAGCCAAGTACTGGGCGATCTTCAACGACCAGCTCAATGCTATCGCGGAGAGCTTCAAGCCGCCGCAAAGACGACTCCAAACGGGCAAACGCGTGTGTTCAGGCAGCGATATATTCAGCGCACACGCGAAAGGAGCTGTTGCCTTTGATGGATCCAGTGGTGGCGTGTATCTGCAGACAACGACGCCGAATTTCCCTGATCCGTCGCCTGTGAGTGCGTCCCGCTGCGACCGATTCATCCCATTGGGCTGCCAGAAGGACAACAACGTGCAGTTTGCCCAGCACATGATGGCGTTGTCAATGGATATGACGCAGTTGAACACTCTGGGTGAGCACTTACAGACCGCAAGACTGTGTTCAGGTAACTTCTACAGCGATCTGCACGACGTGTTGGCCAGTGCGAGCTTCCGAGTGGATGGCGTGAAGCCTGAGACGAACGCCAACTTCAGCAATGTATTCAAGGCACTGTATGATACAAATCTACCGGGGATTGAAGCCTCACCGACGTTTAATCTGCAACTTCGAGACGTGGGGGAGAAAATCCAAGCAAAAACCAAGGTGTTCGAGCCGTTTTTGGAGCTGGGAGGGCCATTATTGTCCTCGGTCTGGAGTCGTAACGCTGGTGTTAATCTCACCGTCACGGTCAAGTCTCCACAGGCGACTGTACCACCGTGGGCGCTGTTAGCTGAAGCGATGCAGTCGGATATGAGCGTGGCATCGTGGTGGGACGGTGGCTTTGGTATTCCCAATATCTGTGCGGGCGACGTGTACATCAATGCAAGCAGTCGCTTTTGTATCGGCGATGACGCGCACGGTGTTCCTCTCAACGCCAACGGGACCGCCAAATTCAACGTGGAAAACCTGATCGAAGCATCGTGGCTACTGCCGAACACCAGTGAAAAGATGCGTTGGCATCTCGTCGGTGGGTCTCGAAAGGATGGAAACCACGCCAAGTGGGGCGTCTCCACGCCTCGCTACGGAGCTTCAGCTCAACGCCACTTGGTCGTGTTCGCAGACCTCAACATGGAAGGGTTCCCGTGCTCTACTTCGTGCCATGGTTCCCAAGCAGGACGCGGGGGCTCGTTCTTCGCCTTTGACAACCACGCTCTCCATGCAAGTTTCACGGACGCCCTCATCGCCAAGGCGTGTCCGTGTACTCCGCCTCCGCCAGCAGACCCTCCGACGGACGACTCTTACGAGACGCTGCGCATGTGTCGAATGGGCTGCTGGCGTAAAGTGCAAGAGCACTTCCAACCGCAGGAACTCCCCGTCATGTCCAGCGACGCGACGTCGTTCTGGCACAATATCGGCCGGCCATGAGAAGGCTGCGCTGTGTATGGGTCATGACAAGTCGCTCTCGAGCTCCTTGCACGCGAACCCGAAGCACACGTATAATATTACGATTGGTAACGTACGCTTCGTTGGACCACCACTTGTTGACTTGCGAACTAACTGTTCCGGGGACACCGAGGTGTCCAACTCACTCTTTCTTCCTTCTCACTAGCTCACTTCTTCGCCTTCTTGTGCGACGGACCTGTACTAATCTTCCCAGAACTGGAGCGACTCGTCTTCTCCAACCACACAACCGTCTTGTCCGGTAGATTCGCCTTCACTTCCCAGTACGCGGCCGGCAAGTTGTCCCACTTGATCAAGTAGATGATCTCGTCCTTGCCCGTGGTCAAGTTCTTGGCGACGCGCCGCTCCAGAAATTCGTCGATCTTGTACTGGCACTCTCTCTTCGCGGCCTCGCGTGCGATGAAGAAGTCGACCAACCGCTTCGGGATGTTCGCATCGGGTTCCCACGTGAGCTCATTATAGCCGTCCCACTTGACGAGAAAAAGATCCGCTTCCTTGGTCGTGCGCCCGCTGTTCGTGAGCGACGTGCGGCCCCGTTTGATCTGCAGAATCGACTCCACCACGTACACATCTTCTTCGTTCAGATCAAACATTTCTGTGTCGGCATCCGTCGACGATCCTTCTTCCTCAGGCGCCTTGAACTCGGCTTCACTCTCTTCTTCGTCATCGGAGACCTTGGCCTTTTGCTTCACTGGAGCTTTCGCTTTGCCAGCTCCATTGGACGTAGACGCCTTGATGACCTGCTTGGTGCGTGGCTTGGCCGGCTTCGGGGAAGTCTTGACTTGTGCCTTCGCCTTGGGCTGTGGCATTGCCTTGGGCTGCGTCTTCGCTGGCGGTGGAGCGACAACACGTTGCTCTGGAACATCAGCATCACTATCGTCATCCTCCTCCTCATCATCGTCGCTGCCATCCAACACAATCGCGTTGGATTCGGACGTGCCATCCACGTAAGACAGTGGCTTAACACTCGCGGCCCTCGGCGAAACGCCGTTCTTCTGTTCCTTCTTCACGACTGGTGCAGGGGCTTCCGGTGGCTTGGCATACGATAAATAGGTTGGTGTGGTATCCCCACCACTGGCAGCTGCCGCGAGTTCCTCTTCCTCGGCTGCCCGTATCCGCGCGACAACTCGCTCGAATTGCTGCGTTGCGCTCACTGACGACGCAGTTCCACTCGCTGGAGCCGGAGAAGAAGACTCCGCCGCAATACGGGGCGACGCTTTTCCTGACCGGCCAGCAGGCGAGGCCGGGGACCCGTTCCCATTCGAAGACGAGCCTTTTTTCTCGGAAACGTCAGCTTTCTTCCCTTCCACTGCTGCATCAAAATTGCTGATCCGCATCTCCGTGTCCTCTTCACTCGACTCTTCTTCTGCTTCACTCTCATACTCGGCTTCGCTATCACCACCACCCCAGGCGTCGTCGACTTCGTACTCCTCCTCGTCCGACTCGACCACAAATCCATTCAGCGGTCGCTTGCGACTCGCTTGTCTCGACTCTGACGGCTCCTCCTTGCTTGTCGTCAACTTCTTCATGCGCTTCTCGCGCTTAACCGATCCGCCTCCACGCTTGACGCGGAGTTTCCGCTTGCGCTCGACGTGGCCTTCATGCTTTAGTTGATCGTCCAGCGTCTTGTGGCTCAAATCCGAAAGTCGTCTTGATAAGCCCTTGCTATTGTTGTTAGTGGGTCCTCCAATGCCGTTCTTCTGGAGCCTGTTGATCGTCGCGAGCAGCGTTTTGCTCGCGTCCTTGTTCTTGCCATCATCGGCCTCCATCCACTTGACGATCGTGCGGTGCTTGCTGCTGTCTGCCACTAGATTCTCCAGCATCGGCAGTCGCTGCAGTCTCTGCAGCGTCTCCATTCCTGGTGCCGGTGCTGAGCTCGTCGAGTGGAAAGCCAACGGCCGGTTCACCTCCACCGACGCCACTCGAATGGGCAGGGACGGCGCCGCACGGGACGGTGGAAGCACCAACGTCGTCCCTATAGACGGCGGCTTGGGCTGCGTGATCACAGGCGACAGGTTCGCACCCGACAGATCCAGCTTCTTGATCTGCGGCACGGTCTCCGCTTTGGCTTTCGCGCCGCCTTTCTCGTTCCCATTCTTCTTCACCGCCTCGGCTGGTTGTTTGGTTACAATCGTGAGACGCATCGGGATATCAACCTCATCCTCCTTCCTCTCTTCTTCTTCTTCTTCCTCTTCCTCTTCCGCTTGATTCACAGCCTTGGCCTTGGCTTTGGTCTTGCTGAGCTTGGTTTTAGCCAGTCGGCGCTGCAGTTTCTGCTGCCGTTGCACCGTGATCTCGTGGATCTGCTGATAACACGCGTACGGCGGCTTGCCATCCAGCTCCAGTCTCACTGGGAAGTCATTTCCTTTCAGCAGCAGCGACAGCGCGTGGTCCAGACTCTCGTTCATCGCCGCGTAGATCACCGCCGTTTTCTCGCCCGACGCCATGGCGGCTTCGTAGAATCGCTCGCACGGGTCCGTTTCTCGCGATACAGAGCTCGTTCTTGCGCAGATCACTGGGGAGTGTCGTCTGCTATGATGTGAATGCAGTAGTCGCGGCTCCCTCGCGCGTAGTGGTGCGCGAATCCAGGTCTCTTGCTCGCCGTCAGTTGGATGGACGATCTGTCATTCGAACGTTCCCTCGTGTGACTACTGCAAACAATCAAAATTCAAGTAGCACTGTATACCATTCTTCTAAGTACGATATGGAACTTTGTCGTATCGTGCGTAACCTACTAAGTACGGACACAGCTGCACACACAGAACAGACTAAGCCAGCCCATGCTAATCAGTTGAAGTAACGGTGTGAAGTGGCGCGATCCCCAATATCCAAAGAGGCGAAGAAACAACAGGAAGGATCGCAACAAGCACTTGTCCACTAGCAGCATGAACTTGACGACACTAGAACGCGACGCCGAGGTGCTGCGCGCGACCGTGGACGCCAACCGCGTCCAGGACGCCAAGCCGCTGCTCGCCCAGCTCAAGGTACGCTCGAAGTTCCGTTAAGAATCCGCTGTAAACTGGCCCCGTAGTGACTGAACTCCTCGTGCTGCTTGCTTCCATGTAGATCGCACTCACGACGCTGCCGTCGCTGCCGCCTAGCAACGTGCACTCGGCCACCGCCACGCAGGAGAAGACGCTGGCGCGTCACGTGCTGGAGAGCGCGACGATCCTGAGCGTGCTGAGCGAGGACATCGTGGCGTTTGAACGCAACGTGCTGCAGCTCAAGCCCTACTACAGCGCCAGTATCAGCGCCACGCTGCCGCCGTCGCCGCTGCACTTCCCTATCCTGGGCACGCGTCTGCTGCAGCTTCTGGTGGAGAACCGCATGGCCGAGTTCCACAACGAGGTTCGTGGGTTTGAGTGAGTTAGCATGTAGGGAAGATGGAGCTAATTGGTTTTGTGAACGATGCTAGCTGGAGCTGATCCCGGAGAAAAGCCGCGACGATGTCAACATCGCATTCGCGATCAAGCTGGAGCAGAACCTCATGGAAGGCAGCTACAACAAGGTGCTGGAGGCGCGCGCGAACGTGCCGAACCCGTTCTTCAAGTTTTTCCTGTCGCAGTTGCTGCAGACTGTGCGCGAGAACATTGCCGACTGTGCGGAGATCGCGTACCAGTGTCTGGAGCTGAGCGACGCCCAGAAGATGCTGATCTTTGACTCGGTCGCCGAGTTGGGCGCGTACGTGCAGGAGCGCAAGCCCGAGTGGACGGTCAAGGACAACTTTGTGTGGTTCAAGGCCCCCGAGAAGAGTTTGGGCGCGACCGACATCCCGTCGCTCAAGCTCACGGGCGAGATGCTGTCGTACGCCACGGAGCTCGACCGCATCGTTTAACAACCTTTGCCAGGACACCAGACACACGTGAAGATCCAAGACGCAAAGAAAACACACAGAGAGAAACAAATCAAATGCCACAAACAAAACGAACGGTGGGTCTTGTGCTTGAAGGTCGTTCGCATCTATTCACAATGCTGTTTTGGCTCATAGCTTTGGTCGTCATGCTGTGGGCTCGTGGCTTGCTCTGACTGGCATCCACCACGAGCGTGGTATCTCTGACGCGAAAACGAAGCATGGCTTCTGTCCAGGTCAAGCCGTTAGCGGGGTGAGAAACATAAAACATTTGAGCCGGGTCCCGTCCCCCGGACATGAACGATGGAAACCCTTTGTCCCGACCCAAGCTGAAGCCGTCTGAACCAAGCACGTCACGGCGCCCACTCGAAGCTCCGCATCATCCCTCCGCGCCGGGCCCTATTTTTACAAACGCAACAAACCAGAACGCCAACGCGCACAGAGTTTGCCCCGCGAAGTCTCAAGCTTCTATTGGAGCTGCTGCGCCGTACTACGTAGCAGCACCTTGACACAGTTGGCGCCACGAAAATAGCGCAAGATTCCCAGCTTGGCTCTTGGTGACCCCGCCACTGCCACGCACGCAGAAGCGAGAAAGACCACTCTCCGGCTCCAGCACGCCGCGTTGTCCAGAATCTGACTGCTCTCGTTTGCTGCTCGTGAAGCTCGCGTCGTCGCCATGGGCTGCATCAACTCCCATGCCGACACCTCTCGCCCCAACTTGTTCCAGCGCAATCTCTGCATCCACAACAAGCAACCAGCCACGGATGTGTACACGGTGCTGTGTGAGCTGGGCAAGGGCGCGTTCGGCGTGGTCGAGAAAGTCCAGCACAAGAAAACCAACGAGTGTTTCGCGATGAAGACCGTGACGTTCGCCAAGGGCAGCCAGCGCAGCGAGTTCGAAAAGGAGATGGATATCCTAAGAGGACTCCACCATCCAAATATCGTGCGCATGATCGAGACCTTTGAAGGTACGCATGGGTAGCAGCTACCCGTGGGAAGAATAGCTCTTCAAGACCAAGAGCTAAACCTGTGTTGGATACAGATGACCACCACTTCTACATCATCATGGAGCTCTGCACGGACGGCACGGTGGGTGACTCAGCAGAGAAGGAGGAGAGACTCATTGTAGGCTGACTGTGTGTCGATGTCTGTCTGTGTGCGATAGCTACTGGACAAAGTCAAAAGTCAGGGCCGCGAGTTTCCAGAGGAGTACGTCAAGGACCAGATCGCGCGGCTGGCGTCCGTGATCCAGTACCTCCACTCGCGCTTCATCTGTGTACGTAGGATGCTCGTTGTTCTTGCTCTCCTGTTGGTCCTGGCTCACTCGGCCTTGATCTGGTGACAGCACCGAGACTTGAAGCTGGAGAACATTCTCCATGAGCCAGATGAAATCGGCGGAGACATCAAGCTTTGCGAGTGGGTAGTCCATCCTACTCAACACTTTTTCGCAGTTCTGACACTCACTATCGTCGCCTGCAGCTTTGGTGCGAGCACGCTGTTCCGCATGGGCGTCACCATGCGCAAGGTCCTCGGCTCCGTCGTGTACATGGCGGTACGTCTCCCCACTCTTTCACGATCTCTCTCTCTCATCAGACAGTCTCACTCACGCCACTTCTGTAGCCTGAGGTCCTGGAAGGCCACTACACGCAGACCTGTGATCTCTGGAGCCTCGGCGTGATCATGGTACGCTGCCACCGTCTACGAGTCGTCACCTCTGTCTCTCATAACTGACTGACCTTTTGACTGGGTCACATACAGTACATGCTGCTGAGCAACAAGCCGCCTTTCTACGGACCCACTGAAGACGAGCTCATCGAAGCGATCTTCGAGGCCAAGGTCACGTTCGATGATCCCGTCTGGCAAAACGTATCGCCGGAAGCCAAGGCGCTCATCAAGAAGCTGCTCAACGTGAGTAGCTTCATGCTCATACCTACCCAGTAATAATCGCGATGCACTGACTCATTGTGGTTCCTTCTCAGCCGGACCCTGCGACTCGCTACACCGCTAGCCAAGTGCTCACGCACCCGTGGATCAAGTCGCTGTGCCAGGGCGTGCCCAAGTGTGTGTACGACGATTTCGTGCCGCGGCTCAAGGCATTCGGCAACTACTCGGCGCTGCAGCGTGCCGCGCTGGTGGCGATCGCGTTCGTGATCCCGTCGCCCAAGATCCGCACGCACTCGTGCGTGTATAACGAGCTCAACGTCGCCCATGTACGTTGTGAATAGCGAAGCCTCTCTATGTAGACTCGGGCTCATGAAACACACTCTGTTTAGAACGGTATCCTCACGCTCCAAGAGCTGCAGGAGGCCCCCGCGCTCAAGCGGTTCAACCTCGACGCTGAGAAGATCTACCACTCGTACGTCTCCTCTCAACTTTGCAGCGTTAGTTACTCAGCGCCTCATTATCTACCGTGGTTGTGAACACGTAGACTCGACCAGCAGCACGAGAAAGGCGTGAACCTGCTGGAGTTTGTCGCGGCGACGCTCAGCCCTGAAGACATTGCCAACGAGAGCCATTTGCGCAATGCCTTCCGGCTTTTTGACCGCAATCACGAAGGCGGGATCACGCACCAGGACTTGCTGGCGTTGCTGGGCCAGCACTTTGACCAGGCCGCGTGTATCGAGATGGTCAAGCGCAACGACAGCGACCGCGATGGCAAGGTCGGCTATGATGACTTTGCCAAGATGATGCGCACGACCACGCGGTTCATGCGTCCGTCTTCGCGTCGCTGTGGGGCTGGGGAGACTCCCAAGAACGGCAACGTTACGCCCACCAAGAGCGACCCAGGGTCCTCCCCCTTCCGTCGATCGACGCGACACTCGGTGGGTAATGGGCAGCGCTGTAACTCGTCTCTGGATCTGGATCTTGTGACTGGGAAGCTACCAGCTCCACCGCACGCTATGGAGAGACGACGAAGCTCCGCTCCAAAGCACGAAGTCCCGGAAGCGTTGGCTGCGATCCGTGCCGAGAGCGAGCGCCAGGAGCAAGCGGCCATCGAGATCGCGCACACGTCTCGTGCTGAAGCCCTCAAGAAACTCCAGAGCATGTCGCTGGATCTGCACCAAGCCAAGGCTCTGAAGGACGCTGTGGTGACCCACGACAACAACGATCCGCTGCATAAGCCGACCAGTGCTGACAGCGTGGAGATCTCCATGGCTGTCCAGCCAGTCGACGCAGCGGTGATGCAGTCGCAGCAGGAAGCCCATTAAGTTATGACCATCCTCCCACGCTAGGCGTGCAAAGGGTGTATTGGATAAATGAGATTATTTGCATTTACAGACTTGTCTTAACGTTAGTTACGAACTGGTTGAAACCCCAGCAGCAGGAGCGGCGACCACTGCGGGCTTCTTCTGCTGTGCAGCCTTGAGCTTGATGAGGAACTGCAGCGCTTCCACCCACTCGCTTCGCTTCAGCTTCTTCTGGTCCGCACCGTCACCGTCCGTGACCTAGCATCCAATACCAGAGACCGTCAAGCCCCCAGTCTCACTATACCAACAATCCACAACACAAACACCTCACGTACCTCCAAGTCCAGCGTGCGGCTCGTGCCTTCCTCGTACTCGATGGAGAAGCAGAACGGCTCGCGGCTGGGCTGCTTGGCTCGCTCAAACACCTTGGTGCTCTGTCCCAATGTGATCTTCTGGATTGTTCGCGTCGGGATGGACGCCTTCGCAACCTGTGCACTAGCCTGTCGGTAGTGCAAGTACTCGAGATCCACGGAGCACCACACAAACCGCACGTGGGGCTTGCCGTAGCGGCCGTATTTCACAAACAAACTGCCGTTCTTGAGCAGATCCATGCGTCGGCGGATCATATCACTGCCGCTTTTCAATGGCTGTGGAGCAACTGACACAGGCTTCATAATCGGAGCTGCTGCTGAATCTTCTGCGTCACTCGCTGGGTTTTGAGGCTGCTGTTTCGTGGATTGCACAGGCAAAGGAGCCACTGGCGCAGGCGGCACACTGGACGACGTCCGAGACGCCGTGTTAAACACCAGCGACATGGTCGTGGACGACTGCTGCTGCTGGAGCTGCTGCTGATGTGGGTGCGGATACTGTCGCGAGTCCGGTGCGTCACTGTCCAAGTCGCTGTCGCTGTCGCTGTCACTCGCGTCTGACTCGTCCCGACTGAGCTTGCTGTGGCTAGAAGCCACCGACGCTTCTCCTCTGTTCTTCGTGCTTTGAGTTGACACCTTGGACGCCTCAGCCTTTGCTGAGACCGTCATTTGCTGAGGCTGCTGCTGGAGGAGCTGCTTCATTTGACACTTGAGCTGGTCGGCGTCCTGACGCTGCTCGTGGAGACGTTTCTCTAGCAACTGAACGGTCTGCTTCTGCTTCTCCATCATTTCCTGGAGCTCCACCGCTGTGTTCGAGGCAAACACTGTGCTTTCTCGCATGAGTGTGAGACAGCCGAGCGCACACTCAACGCCACGCTTGCGGATCTCGCGCGTCGTCTCCTGGAAGAGCTGCCTGGCCTCACGTCGTTCATCATCCTCATCGTCCTCTCCACGCTGGCCGTCTTCATCTTCTCGGTCTCGCTCAAGCGCAACGCGTGGTACGTCCCCGGAGAGAATCAGTTTCTCTACGAGCTCTTCACACACGCTCCAGTTGAGCTTCTCGCCCGCTTGGAGCTTTTGCTGGGCCTGTAACTGCGTCATTTCCACTTGCATTTCGGTGCGCTCTCGCTGCCACAGCGTGTGGTCTTTCTGGTACTTTGCAACGTGAGAACTCGCCGCCTGGAGCTCACGTTCAAGCTGGACAAGCCGAGCTTTCAGGTCAAAATTCGAGGCCTCGAGCTCGGAATTGCTCTTTTCCAGCATCAAAAGCCGCTTCTCCGTGTCCACTTCCGTGTTGACCACCACGTCGACGCTCACTTCCGAGCACCGCTGCATGAAGCGGCACGTGGAGATGGATTCGTCCACGAACTCATTCTCTGGATTGAGTGTCGCGATGAAAACCGACTTACAGTTGCCACCAAGACTCCCACGCAATACCGACGTGAGCATGGAGTTGCGGTACGGCACGTGGAAGCTCTTGGCCATGGAGCTGCTGTGGCTTCGCTTGGCCGTGCGCAGCGACAAAATCACTTGCTCCAAGTGGTGCAGCGACAAGTTGATGTGCTTGCCCTCTGTGCGCATCCGCTGTGTGCCTTCACGTTTGTACACACGCTCAGACCCAGCCAAGTCCACGAGATGCAGCTTGGATGTGACGATCACCTCGGAATCAATAGGCCGCGCCTCGATCATCACACTGAAGATCGAATGCGACCGCGACGACGCCTGGTTCATGGGCGTATCACTGGTCACGCGGTTCATGTTGCCCAGGAACAACAGGTTCAATGCCTCTTCCTCGGACACAGCTTCATACACACCGAGGTTCCGGAAATGCATCTCGCCTTCGTCGTCGTCCATCAGCAAAACCTTGGTCCATTCTTCAATAGGGCGGTCTGTGTGGGACCGATCCAGCAGATCGTACACGTTTTCGTTGTAGATCTCCAAATACGAGATGAAGCACGAGTACCGTACAGTCGAGGAGCGCCGTTCGAACTCCTCGAAGATCGTGGACAGCACGCGCGGGATGATCCCTCGGTCCGCGTAGTGCTCACCACCGGTGATCGTGTACGTCTTGCCACTACCGGTCTGTCCGTACGCGAGAATCGTGCCGTTGTAGCCGTCTAATGCACTGTGGACGATGTCGAGACACACGGAGTTGAAGATCTCGTCCTGCGAGACGCCTGGGTCAAAGATGTTGGAGTACTGGAACTGTAGCAGCTCACGCTGCTTCATGGAGAACCGTTCGCTCGCACTGAGCTCATCGCCCTCTCCTGGTGGGGGGAACGAGATCCGCGCGGCCGTTTGCGAGCCGTTGTCCAGCTTTTCTGTAGGGAACACACCAGTCAGTTTTGTGTGTGGTATCTTAGTGGAGTTAAATGAGACCGTATCATACCGAGGATGAACTTGGCGCATTCGTGGCTTCGCCGCGGCGGGCGGATCCGTGCAAACGTGCCGATATGCCACTTGACCATTGTGCCACAGAGGATTCGCGTCTCTTGCTATCGACGCCGTTGCAATTGCCTGTGTTTTAAATGCTATTGTGCGTCGCGTCGTGGAAATCGTTGGCTGATTGTTGGGCATTTTTAGCATGAGACGTCGCGCAAAACGGCTCAACTGGCCAGGTGGAAGCAAGGCAAATGAGACGAAAACAAGCGTTTAAGCGGATTGTGATTCACTAGAAGGCGATAGTCAGCGCCGCGTGGACGTCGGCATCGGAGAAAAACTGAGAAGCGTAATTGGAAGGTGTTTCTGTGAGGAATGCGGTAAGCATTTCACGTCGTGTGCGATGGCTCACCTGTTGGAAGCTGTTGTCGTTGAGTGTTGTACTACTGTCTGTAGCCCACGACGGATACTGTGAGAGCACCGCTGCTCGAAGCTCACTGCGTGAAAGCGAGGAAGTGATCGCCGACAGTGTTACGACGAAGTCGTCCACGGAGACGAAGCCGTCGCGGTCGGCGTCATACACCTTGAACAGCACTACAATGAGAGTACAACGCGCACATCACATTTGTGCTACTCTCGTCATAGAAGCGCAATGAAAAGCATGCAAATCACCTTGTCGCTTGACTTGGATGCTTTGTTTCACGCTGAGGATCGACAAAGTTGTCAGAAATTGGTCGAAACTGACGACTTCTCTGGCTGGATTTCGTTTTCGCGGTGATTTCCGAGCTGTTTGAGCCACTTGCGGAGGAGGAAGCGCTGAATTCGCCACTGTCTTCATCACTAGAGCGGCAAAGGGCGATGCCGCGAGCTCTGGCATAGTGATACATACAGCCATCGGCGCAGACGTGAGCGAATCGGGCAGTAGCATCGAGGCGAAGCGCCGTTTGATCCGCGCTAGCTCCTGCCTGGAAACTACAGCAATGGCCACACTCGAGTCAATCCATTACAATGTGCTGAAGATATTGAGCGAGTCGTATCATACATGGCATCGTGATTCCTGTCGTGATCTCGACCAGCGAATCCGTGAGGAGCGCCGCCTTCACATCGATCGTCAGCGTCTCGGTCACCGACGGCGACGACTCCACACCTCCCAACCCCGCGAGTGGATCCACATCTCCATTGTCTCCTCGCTTCGCAGCCTCTACACTTCCGTTAACCCCCACGGCCTTCGCATCCTGTCGATTGCCACGCAATCGGCTCAGCATATATATCGATCTGATCACTGCTCAATCCGATCCGCGTCGTTTCAGGATACGCTTCTCTGATTGGATCAAATATTATATTATCTTTCATTTCAGCCAATCACATATCTGATACTGAAGACCTTCACTCACGTCCGTTGTCTTGTTGTCGACACGCTGGCAAATATCCAGGCGCAATCCCCATTCCCCATTCCTCTCATTCTCTCAAACTCTTCCTCTCTTCTTCTAGTGCTCTCACCACCATGGCCTCCACCACATCTTCCTCCTCCTCTGCATCTCCATCTCCATCTCCTGCGCTGCTCCTGCACCGCGGCGCGTGCCACTGCCGCGCCGTGCAGTTCGAGTTCCACGCGCCTAAGAACATCGTGGCCTGGGACTGCAACTGCTCCATCTGCCACATGAAGCGAAACGTGCACGTGATCGTGCCGGGCGCGCGCTTTCGCATTCTCACTGGAGAAGACGCACTCACCACCTACACGTTCAACACGCACAAAGCCAAGCACCAGTTCTGCAAGCACTGCGGCGTGCAGCCGTTCTACGTGCCGCGCAGCAACCCGGACGGTTTCGCGGTCACTATCTACTGCATTGAACCTGGTACAATCGGCGAGATCACAGTCAATAAGTTTGATGGACAGAACTGGGAAGGGTTCTACGAAGCCTCGGGCATCGCCAAGCTCTCCAAGGAAGAGTAACTTCGACAGAAGCACAAGCTCACAATAGATCCAGGCTAATAAATACGGTCGTGTTTGATCACCTTCCCTACTTGTTCCTACTACGACTATCCGCATCCTGTCTTGCTTTTTGGCGTTCTCTCGCAGCTAGCTTCAGTATCCACGACACTTGCTGGGAGGAGCTGTACCGGACACCCTCTCAGTGGGGAGATCCGGTGGGGGGGGTCCTGTGCTATTCACAGGCTTGGGCTTGATTCTTCCTCGCTATTCACATCGACTCGACACACACCATCTTCATCTTCCTCCTCATCTTGCGCACACACTTATACCGGCGCCATCTCCTTGGTCTTCTTGGCCTTGGTCGCGCGGGGCGCACTGGTCGTGGCCTTGCGCTTCGTGCCCGTCGTCGGGGCAGGAGCAGGCGCCTGCGGAGGCTGCTGTGGCTGCTGCTGCGACGGTGGGGGACCTTGCTGGTGGTAGTGCATCGAGCCATTCATCTCCGGGTGCAGCATTTGGCCCATCATAGACGGGTGCGGCATCGCTGGCGCGAGGCCGCGTGCTGGTGGGTAGCCCTGCGGCTGGAAGTTGCCAGGGTACATCTGCGAGTGCATGCCTGGTGGTGGCATCATCGAATGCTGCTGCTGCATCAGTTGGTGAGGCATACCACTGCCGATATCCGTGGGCGAGCCGAGCGACTGGCCCTGCTTCGAGTACAGTGGGTTCGCGTCCAGCCCCGTGGCGGCCTTGCGCTTCTGGCGCGCGAGCACGCGGCTCGAGCCGACTTCAAATGCCGTGGACATCCCCGAGCCAATGCAAGCGTAGTAGCGGCGCTCGCCCGACATGACCAGCACAAATGCCTCGAACTGCACGTAGTACTTGACGTTGCGGCGCTTGCACTTGCCCTGGGTCATGTCCTCCGTGTACTTCCACACCTTGGGCTTGAACTCGTAGCACGCCGTGTTGCCTTCCTGCTGCACAAAGTCCGGCAGCCGCTCGCCCGTGATCCACTGGTCTTTCATGCTGTCCATGACCTCGGGCTCGACCATGCGGCCCAGCATACACTCACGGATCACCGCTTCTTCAAACACCACAGGCACGTTCTCCAGCGAGTGGACGCGGCCCAGGATCAGGATATCGTCAAACGACACGCTGCTGTTGAGCGCCACTTCAGTGATCAAACTGCCGCGGCATTTGCCCCACATAAAGTCGTGCTGCTTCAGGTCTTCGATCTTGATGGACGAGTAGTCGCCAAACACCTTGCACGACGGGAAGCACTGCAAGTTGCGGCGGCCATTGCGCCAGTACTTGGTCTTCAATGGCGTCTTCACCTTGATCACGGCTTCCTGGCTAGCACCCCCGGGGCCACTAGCTGGGCCAGTAGGGTACTCCACGTTCGACGTGTAGTCTCCCGTGGTGCTGATGGCGCTGCCTTCCTTCTTGGTGTGGGCGTCCAGCAGCGGCGGGAACGAGTGGTGCGGGGGCATGGAGTGTTGCATAGTGTTCATGGGCCCTGAAGCCGCACCGTACAAGTGCGACGGCATGGAGGAGTGCGAGGTAGACGAGTGTGGGAAGTGGCCGGACGCGTCGGCACCGTTGTGGTACGCGCGGTCGCTGGCGTGGTGCGCGTACGACGCGTGGTACGCGCGGTCCTCCACGCTCTTGGGCGGATGCGCATGCTGGCTTTCGTACACCGACGGGTGGGGCGAGTGGGCGCTGTAACCCTGGCCGGGGTACGGGCCGCTGGGCATGCCCTGAGTGTACCGGTGGTCGCTGCCGTCCTTGGACGCGTCAGGGAACTTGCGCAGGCCCATGTACTCGAAAGGAAGCGGGTCGGCGATGCCGTAGTCGTCGCCTGCGTGGGTAGAGTTGTTGGGGCCTTGTGGCTTGGCGTGGTACTGGGAGAACGCGTGAGGAGGAGGGAGCTGGCCGTACGGCGACGCGTAGTGCTGCTGCTGCTGCATGGCGGCGTGGTGGTCTTGGTACGAGCGGTCTTGTGGCGTGTACGCGCCGTCGTGAACACGAGGGGAGTAGTCCTTCTCGGGTAACGCGGACGTGTTGATACTGGGCGGGCGCTTGGAGCTTGCGGAGGCAGCCGAGCTCGTGGCGATCGCGGACGACGCGGCAATGGACGCGGAGGTCGCGGCGGACACGCTGCTGCTGGTCTCGGCGTGGTACGCGGGCTGGGAATAGAGCTGCTGCAGCGTCATTCCGACTGGCATTTTCAACGGGCGAGGTTGCTTTCTCGGGTGCGTGGCGTGGTACCAGTTGGGATGTGGGTCCGCGTGTTGGTTGGGATTTGTTGGAAGTTGGCGTTGGCGTTGGCGCTTTGTTGGCGAGCTGACCGACGAATCCAACTCTGCCTTGTTCAACAGTTCACCACCAACAACAGTCACAGTGGATGGTGTGAGAGAGACAGAGACGGTGGCGCAGGAGGAGGAGGAGGGGAGGAGAGCACGGCCGAGGGAATCGAAGCGTGGATGGCGCGCGACGTCACTCCGGAGGATCAAGGTTGGTTGCTGGACTGGATTGGATTGGACGGGACCAGGCTCTGGATGTGCTGCAGACGAAGATCGAACCGAACTCTGGACGAGACAGAAGAGTTGGCAGATCGATCGGCGTGACGCAAATGGCAAAGTGACCGAACTCAAACACGAATTTGCCAACAGTTGCAGTTGTCACCGACTCGACCAACGGCACCTCCAACAGGAAAAACCAAACCAACAAAACCAACAGTGGGTGGCTGGAAGTGGAACTGCGAAGACAGGCAAGACAGGCAGGAGGCACGTGGGTGTGTGGATGCGCCGGTCGTGTGAACGGACCGCTGCTGGACGAAACGGACTTTCTATGCTCGCGGTCCATTGGAAAGCATGGCGTCGCGGAATTCCTCCGTCTGCTTTCCCTTCCTTCCACCGACGGTGGAATCCACGCGGTGACAAAAGTAAGAGTCAAACCGCAACGGGCGAACGGGCTCGACGAAAAAGCACTCCCCGTCTCCCATCCCATCTAAGGGCAATTAGGCTTTCCCTCCCATAAAGAAAAAATACAAGTGCCAACTGTGGGATGGGTGGTCTCGTCAAAGAACAGAGACCAGTCATGTGTGCCAACTGTCCAATCAACAACTGCCACTCTTTGATTTGCACAGTTGACCATTCCCACCCTAACCCTCTCACTCTTGTGATGGATTGAAGGCCAGAAGGGGCAGTGTCGACATCGATGAATCTGTACAGGAAGAACACGCAAGGGAAACGGCGCGGATCGGGAGATCGGTCATTTTGACCGCAGAATCTTCCTTTCGACTTGGTGTTGTCTGTTGTCAGTGTGTCCTTGTAGTGACTACAGCATTACAGTACATGATCCGTCGTAGATAGGATATGTCGGGCGATGGTGTTCCCATCTTTTCATATCAAGGTGGAGAGCTCTGCTCCTGGAGCATTGTCAGCACAGTCTGTAGAATCCTTCGAAGAAGCAGTCGTCAACCGGCGCTTGTGTCGTCCAGTCCAGACTCCATGGTGATGAGGGCTAGGTTATTACCTTCGGCTTCAAGGGACGAGGTTGTGAGTACCAATTTGTCACCGAGATTTGTCAGTGCCAAAATACGAACCACAGTGGGATAATTGAGCATGAGACTTTTGCCAAGGTTTTATGGTCCACACGTGCTGAAGGTAGTGGAATGGACAGTAGCACCATTGTGGACATTCGTATCTGACAAGCATACCGTAGACTACACTGTGCTGCGATTACTACGTAGTAGCACCGTTCGCCTCACAGTAGGCTCCGTTACTGTTGTGCTGAATGTCCTGGAGTCAACAAGACTTCCACACTTCAGGCCGGTCAGCGCGAATGGAATTCAGTGGAATCAGCTCGCATTTCATGAATTTCCATCCACTTTGTGGCTTTCAATTGCACGGAAACATAGTAAAAAACACGGGGATGCTTCCCCGCCTAACGCTGTGTCGGTGAGTTTGGGAAAGCGGCCTCTGCTGACCGTTTGCCCCGGAGGGCTTGTCGCCGAGTCAGAACCGAGGGTCAAAACTCAACCGGCAATCGGCACGCGAGGGTGAGCATAAAAAAACCACGCGTTGAAATCAGAGAGGCCGCGTTTCTGCCGGGTGCAACTGCATTAATGCGGAAAGCCGGTCCAATTCCCTCGTTTGTTGTCAAATCGTCACCCGTTTTTGCCGTCGGCGGGAAGCCATCTTGGGTCGTGGGCCCCTCGGTGGGTGTTGCTGTCAAAGGACGAACGGGCCACTGTGGTCCCCACGGTGACACCGCTTGTGTGGCCCTTGCGACTCCACCCACATTGGACTCCAATGTGAGTCTCCAGACTGGAGTCCAGTGTGAACGGAGCGCCGTGAACTGGCGAGTCGTCATTCCCAACAAAACAGGAAAATGCAACCACGAAAACTTCATGTGTGTGTGTTCGAGTTCCTCAGTTCCTCCAGCGAGCACTCACATCAGGCTAAGACGAGCTGATCCAAGTTGTCCAGGGTCTGATCCAAGTTGTGATGCCCGCGTTCGGTGGGTTGATGAATCCTTTGCGGTCAACATCCAGACCTCCAGTTGGTGGTGAGGGAGTGAGTTTTTTGTTGGCGGTTTTCTTTGGGTTGTGTTTTGGTTTTGGTGGAGCTTGCCGTCGCTGGATTTCTTCGTCGCTGCTCCTCCCTTCCTTTCCTGGCGTCACAGAGAAGAGTGATGGTCGAATGCTAAGTGTCTGTCCGTTCATGTTGCCATCCAATCCCGTTGCAGAGTGGCCATCCAGTCACAGAAAGTGGGGCTCATCATCGTGAGAACCAAACCTTGAGACGGAGTGCAAGTCTGTTCTCCATCCACAACATGAGCGGACCAGTCTTCCCTGAGCGGAGAACATTCTCCTCCCGATGGAGAAAAAGATGTGGAGCGTTCTCCACAGCCAAACACGACGGCGGTGTGGATTAATCTATCGATCGCATTGAAGCTCGACTGCCATGATGCTGTTCTAGACTGTGGCACTATGCAGTGTGACTACTAACTGTATTAGCCGCGAATAGAGGATCGGTGCGTTACATGGAGGACGTCATGGAGGATGAGCGGAGGAGGATACAGAGCAGAGTGGCGGTGGAGTGGATGCGAGCGTCCAGCGACCAGCGTGGCATGCGATCTGCGCGCGATCCTGTCTTCCGGGATACGAATGCTGGACGTTGTTGACAATGGGATGGTGGGTGCAGTGAGTGAACTGGACTGGACTGCACCTACTGTACGCTCGCAGCTCATCGATAGTTGGTATCATACATAGCTTCATCCGTTCGCAGGCGTGAGCATGGCGGCCTTGAACTCTCGGATCTCTCGCTCGCGTCGCGCGGCCTCTTCCTGGAGCTCTTGGCGACGCTTCGCCTCCATCTCTTCCACTTCCACGACGTGGATGCGGTGGTACATCGAGTTGATGGGCATGTCTTCAAAGTTGACGGGCGGCTTCGATGGCGACGAGATTCCTGGTGGACGCGATGGAGATGGCGCAGTGACTGCGAGTTGCGGGCGTGAAGGCGACGGCTGTACATCGACAGACTCGTGGAACTCTATCGGCGGCATCGTATTCGCATTCTCTTCTTGGCGTGACTTCGTGTTGATGGCAACAGTGACCATGGTCTCGTCAACGACGCACTCTTTCATCGACTCGTGGTCCGAGTGCTCTATCGCGCGTCCATCTCCTCGATCCATGAGCATGTTGCTCGGCGCATGATGCACGGACGCACGCGCGCCGCCGTGCGCGGACCTGTCGCTGAGCGTGAAGTCCACATCTATCTTCTCCGTCGGAGGGTACTCTTCCAGCTCCGCCTCCTTCTTCGCCTGGTGCTTCGATGGGCAGCACCCCATAGTGCCGTCCGCTGTCTCTGCCTCCTACTCCGTGCGGATGCTTCTCCTTCGTGCTTCTTAGCCGCGTGCCCAGAGCGCCACTGACGCGCGCGCCATTCGCCGAGCGTGATTTTCCTGGGACGGAGGGTCAAGTGCTTTCTTGTCGGCGGCTTTTCTTGGGACCCGCCCACTTCAATAGCGTATGGTCGGTACACTCTTGCGTCCACTATACTGCCTTAAGCGTCGACTCCAACTCCCCAAAAGACACTATTGGTGGACAACGCCGACAGTCACAATACCTCCATTTACTGACTACTAGGTTCGCATGTGAACCAATGCTCTAAGTTCGCATCCGACCCCCATTCACATCACTCGCCCAGGAAGAGTGCAACACCAGCGAGAATCCACCGCGCGTGGTCGCCGTTGATGGGCATGGCGATCTCCACGAGCATGCGCTCGCGGCTGGTTGAGTAGTACAGCGGCGCTTTGATGCAGCTCTCCTTCGCGTAGATCTCCTCGGCGTTGTCGCGCGCGTACGCCACGAAACACGGCGGCACGGCCACCAGTTCCTGCGCGTCGGCGTTCGCTTCCACCAAGTTGCCGCCGTCAAACGACGCGCCCTGCAGCCACAGGTTCGAGATCTCGAACCACTCAAGGGAGGTGCCCTTGATCTTGTCTTTCTCCCAGCACGACAGCAGCTTCATGCCGTCCATCGAGCACTTTAGTTCGCGCGCGCTCTGCTGGCGAAGCGCATTCAAGAACGTACCTGGATGCAGCAAGTCCGACAGGTCCAGTCCACGCGCCAGCAGCTTCCCGGAGGACGACGCCTCCTGCCACTCGAGCAGCGCACGCTTCCGCAGCGCGAGCGACCGAAGCCACACCTGCGCGTTCTCGCTGGCGTCCCACTTGGCGCTCCACTCGCGCGGCACCAAGCCCTTCAAGAGATCCGCGCCGACCGTCTGGATCGCTGGCGTGAGCAAGCCCGTGCCGTAGATCACCTTCTTCAGCCCCTGCAGACTCTGGTGGACTTGGAGGATCAGATCCAGCGCGTACTCGTTCTCCAGCGCGACAAACGCATCAGCAGGCGACATGGTCGTCAAGTTCTTGCCGCCACTGGACGAAGAGCTCGCGTTGCTGCTGTTGGTACCAGTATCCAGAGACAAGTTGGTCGTCCACTTGGCCCAGCTTTCGAGTAACGGTCCGAGCTGCGCGCGCCATTTCTCGCGGTCGAACTTATCGGCTGCTTCTTCGCTGGACGAGAGCATCTTGAGCTGCGCGATGACCTCGGCCGAGAGCGTGCGCTGCATCGAACGCTCGATGTTGTCGGGAAGACCGAACACGCCAGGCGCGTCGCTGTCCGGCAGACGATCAATGAGCTCCACAAACTCTTCGTGGCGCGTAGACTGCGGCATCTTGATGCCAGGCAGAAGACTCTTCTGGCCAGACAAGAACTCGGTGCTGAAGTACTCGGCGATGTTGCAGCGAAGAACTCGAAGATCGTACGGATTGTCGACGCGGCTGCCGTAGATGGCGTTCTCCATGAGTCCGTGGAGCGTCGCCCAGTCGATGCCGCTGCCGCCGCGCTCGGAAGACCCGGACGCAGTCTTACAGCCGAGCTCAATGACGTTCGTACCAGCGCGGAAGTCGCCGAAGGAGAACTCGTAGAACTTGGTCCAGCCTTGAGGAATGTACGTGCGCCGTTCCTGGAGAAGCGCGTGGAAGAACGCAAGCAAGAACAGCAACTGCGCGCGTGGCAGCGATCCTTTGGCGATGAACTGCGGATTCCAAGCCGAGTACGTGCGCTGAAGATTCTTCTTGAGCCCGGGAGGAGACTCGAAGGTGATTTTGATCGACTGCTCCAGCAAGACGAGCGGGAACGAGTCATGGGGCTCGGTCGTGAGCCACAGACGGAACTTCGGGTTCGCCTGGAGGATGTTGATCTCCTTCTCCAGTGTCGGCAGCCATGCCACCACCAAATGCAAGTTCTGGAGACACAGCCACTCGCCGCGCTCAGAGGCAGAGCGTAGAAGCTTCAGCGCCTTCTCTTGTTGGCCGCCACCCATTGCGACTTCGAAGTAGTGTTCCTTGCCCACGACGGACGTGGCGACTTCCTCCAGTTCCTTCGACGGATCAGCGCCAGCAGTCGTCATCAGCAGCACTGGGATCACGTGCGTCGCCTCCTCCAAAGCGATCTGCTTGAAGTCGAGCGGCGGTGGTGTGAGCGACTTCAGCGACATGACACCGCAGATGAACTGGATGATTGCGCTCTGCAAACGATCGGGGCGTAGTGCCTGGACGACAAGCAGCTTCTGGAACGCTGAGAGTCCGCCACCTGATCCGGCCTTCTCCATCTTAGCGTGGAAGCTCTGCTCGCACTCCGGCGACTTGGACCAACGGATCCACAGATCAGTGCTGTCGAACTTGCACTGCTGCGCGAGTTGAGGAAGAGTCTCCACAAGTCGACTGAATGCTTCTTTGCGTTCTGGTGACGCCCATTCCGGAAGAGCAGTGTTGGATTTCTCGCTGCCACTGATGACTTCGCCGCAGAAGACTTCGTACTCGTGCGTCTCGAAGCATTCCGGGTGCATCCCGTGGACGAGATGCATGCCAAACATTGGCCGATGCTCCTTGAACAACGCGCGACCGACAAACATGAGCAGCTTGTACTCCAGAATCGGGATGAGGCGTTGGATTCGATCTCGCGTGTTGGCCGACTCCATCTTTGTACCAAGCGTGGATTTGAACAAAGTCAAGAAGCTCGCCAGCGAGAACCGGTACATGTGGTTCACGGAGCTCAACTGCTTCACGAGGAAGAAGAGCTTGGCACCTTCGTGTGCGAATGGCCGATACGTATCTCGCTTTTCGTCAAGCTCCTCCGACTTCTTCGCCGACCGCTCCAGAGCCTGTTCAATTTCCGCGCTCGTGGCCTTCGTCTTCGTGAGCGACTCGATCAGGATCACGTTCTCCAGAATATCGCCTTCGGACGTCGCCAGCGCTTCAACGAGCTGCTTCTCGAGTGTCGCGAGCTGCACTTTGCAGTCTTCTTCCTGCTT
>JAADXI010000002.1:0-113750 GCA_023337615.1 Pythium brachiatum | reverse complement strand
GGTGAACTACCGTCTGTATTTGTCAGGTTCTTCCTGTAGGATTCCAATTTCGTCATTTGCATACAGTAGTTCTCGATAGGTGCCTGTGATTCTAGATGGCTACTCCTCTAGCACTTGGAGCTCTTGGAGGTTGAAGCGCGTCACGAACTCGGGTGCGACGTCGTGATCCTGAACAGCGAAGCGTGAGTAGACCATTGATGCGCCACAGAGAGAGCGTGAGAAAGGCGGCCAGTGATATATACACTAGCGCTCTCCATGCGCATGCACGCACCTTGCACTTGAACGTCGCTTGGAAGAACCGCCGCGAGAAAAGGAACACGAATTCACCCAGGAAGAAGACGTCTGTGCCCATTTGGAACGCGTGGAAGTACACCTGCAGCACGTTGTCCTTCGCCTCGGTCGCCGCGACGTGGAAGCCATTTGCGCGGAGATGCGCCTCCACGTCCTGGCGTCGCGGCTCGCAGTTAAACGGGCATGAAAAAGAGCCACTACAACCCAGCGATGGAATATAGACATATACGTTAGTACAATCGTCCCAAATCCACCCCCACCAGCCGAAAGGACTCACGTACGTTGTCTCGGACGCTTTCCAGAGTCGCCAGAAGTCAGCAAGCTGAAGCCGTGGGGTTGGATCGGTCCAAAATACGGGGGACGCGTACGGGATTTGCTCTGTCTTGGAGAGAGTGCTCGCTGATGCAAAATCATCCGTGAGAACGGCGTGACCGACGGGTGGGTAGCTCGATTGGACATCGTCTGTCGCGTGGATATCGGGAGTCGGAACTTCGAAGCGGGGAGAACTCACACGCTGTTGGTGTTTCCGTCCTGACACCCGAGGTGATCGTGCTGAAGGTCGAGCAGACACAACTGAGCCCGATACTCTAGATGACCCGTCTGGACCATAGAATGCGTGGCGGCTTTTGGTTGGGCTGCGAGGAGGATCAGGCTTCTGTTTCCGACTCCGCGGAGATGAAGCAGGCACCACAACAGATCGTCGGTCTCGAACCTCGTCTTCATCATCGTCATCTTCATCTACCTCCAATTCCACCTCATCTTCCTCCTCTTCCATCTCCTCCTCTACCACGCGTTCCTCCTCCAGATCATCGGAACTGCGTCCGTGGCTTGCTCCACTTCGCTGAGACCGGCGCGTTGAGTCCATGAACTCGGCGCTGAAGTACTCATCGGCTTGGTTGGCTTTACGATGCACTGTGCGAAGAAGCCAAGGCATCACGATCAAGTGGATCTGTAAAAATCACGATAGTCATGAGAATGAGATTGGGTGGCAAGCATCCGAAAACCAGCAGTGAACTCACACACAAGGTGATCAGCGTCACCAAATAGATGATGTTGATCGGTGAATCCACAATGTAGCGGAGCTCGATGAGACCAAACGCTGTGAGCGTCCCGTAACCCAGCCATATCGCTGTGGGAAATCGAACAGTGAGTACGCAGAAAACAATTATGTGATGAGGCAAGCCAACTCACCGGCAACGCATGAGGCAAGACCCAACAGGCTATAGACGCGTAGATGCATGACCAGTTGGTTACCATCCTTCTGCATTTTGACCCAGTGGCCATCGATATAAAAGCCATGGAAGCTGAACAGCATCGCGACACCTCCGTATACGAAGTAGAGATCCCGAAGCGAAACGTTCACGAACTTGCGGTGGTATTTGGTCACCTTCTCGTGCGATACGTGGATCACCTAGAGACATCGTAGGCGAGAAATGAGCCCATTACACTCGATAATTGCAACTCGTCCGGCGGACTGATACTCACTGCACCCAACACAAGGGAAACAAACGCCGTGAGGCCAATGAAGATGCCGAGAATGATGAGACGGCGTCGGATCTTCTTCAAAATCGACCGCTTGCTCCTCAAGTATTCGGCCATACTGACTTCGACAACGCCCTTGCCGCGCATGTCGTGGCGAAAGTTCTACGCAGCACAAAGATCAGCCTTCTACTCTCTACTCCGAAGAGGAACTACACAGACAGCTTTCACTGACCCCCGGTCGCATCATAGACGACGTCATCTTCGAGCTGCCGACCGTGCGTGTAGTGTATCGCCGCCTTCTTGACTACCTCAAGACGTGGTGGCCGCTCCAACGATGATCTTCACCACATACCGTTTCCTCCACATCAAAAATAGCAGGCGAGTTGTATGCTGAGCAATATTCCGTCGCTAATTTGTATCCAAAATCCATTTATTATGCACACTTCTAACGCCACGCCGCTCTCTGGCGTGTCGTGCCGAGGAAGGGTTCGTAGAATATCGAGAAAGATCTGTCGTTGGTGCGCGACTACTTCTTCACAGGCACGATCTTGACCTTGCGCTTCAACTTGCCTCGCGAGTTGTTCTTCACAATCATGTTACGCTTGTGCAGACTGTCGAAGCGGTCGAGCAGTGGGTTACCCTTTGGCTTCATCAGACGCAGGCTGCCCTTGAGCTCATCCGAAAGCAGCACTGGGGTGTCACGGACGATTTTTCTGTGGTGGCAAGCAGAACAGGTTAGTGAATATCTCAGGTTATGGTAAGATGGTGAGGAATCAACGTACGTCATCTGACGACCGATCTTGACCATCGGCTCCTCGTCCAGCTTCTGCTCCAGGAGCACCTTCAGCTGCTCCTTCTTCTTCGTCGACTGCTTCTCAGTCTTGACGAGGGTATTCAGGATGTGGTTCGCGCTGAGGAATCAAAAATAACATAAGTCAGTCGCTTGTACGGGAGCCGAGAGAGCGAAACTCGTGAAACGTACGTGTTGATCTGCTTGACGAGCGACTTCTCAGTACGCTTGGCCTTGTGCTCCATCTCCATCAGGTGGTGACGAGCACGCTTGTTGCGCACAGTCTGCGTGACCTTCTCACGAATACGGCGCTACAAGAAACACAATCGTAATAAGGTTAGAGACGTGAACATCCTCACTCTACCACCAAACACAGAGAGCACCATACCTTCTTGCCGACGTCATCGGTCTCCTCCTCGCTCTCGTCCTCCGAGTCTCCGTCCTTGATGAACTGCAGTGTCTCCTCCGACAGGCCCTTGGCGACTGGCTTAGCTTGCTCCTTGTGCTTCGCCTGCTTCTCCAACTCCTCGTTCACGGCCGTAGCAAGCACCTTCTGGTGTGATTCGAAGTCGGGGTGGTACGACTGGCCAGGCGCTGGCACCGCCACCTTCTTGATCTTGTGCTTCGTCGACGCGACACGCTTCATCGTACGGACCTTCTTGACCACAGCAGGGGCGACGTACGCGTCCAGCGCCAGCACCTTCTTGTCCACACCCACAGCGCCGTCCGCGCCCCAAATCGGCTCGGCACTCGCGCTCTTTTTGGCCTTCACAACACGCGCAGGCTGCTCACGCTTCGCGAGCTTCTTCACGAGCTCCGCCTCGAACTTGTTGACCTTATCCGCGATGAACTTGTTGGACTTGACCACCGGGTCCTTCTTCTGGAGCTTCTGCTTCTTGGTAAGCTTGCCGCCGGCCGTATCGATCTGGAACAGCTCCTCGCTCGCGACGTGCTCGAGCTTCTGGGTGTCGGCATCCTCGCGGATGCTGGCCTCGATCTGCGCGCCGACCTCCTTCACGCGCTGCTGCAACTTCCTCTTACGCGCCATGATGTCTCTTTGTTTCCACTAAGCTGAATGGGTCTCTCAAGCAGCCTTTCACCACCAACAGCTCCAAAAGGTGCGTTCCGTTGGCCGCGAGCCAATATGGTACCCCAGGGGCACCATTGATTTGATGACCACCAATCCTGTGTTTGACGATATTTTCGGACATATATTTGATAGTAGAGGGAAGAACACATGGCGAAATGGGACGGCACCTTGAACACCATCCGAATAGTAGCCCGTCGCTAGTGTCAGAAATCCACTTCATGACAGTCGGTCTTGGAGACGCAGCCATTCCAGCGAACATCCCGACGGGCGGCGCGAAGGAAGCTCAGCTCTTCATCATGGCGACCGTTCCACGCGACGCACGGCTCGCTGTGGGTGACAGGGAGACGGAGAGACGCCTGAGCGACGACCTGCTCGCGCACCGCACCGGAAGCACGACGCTGTCGCCCACGGCAGCCGAGAACCAGCGTGTCGTGAGCTTCACGACGGATGATCTGCCGTCCACGAGCAAGCCGCTGCTGCCACCCAAGCTGTCGGAGCGACTCATGAGTAGTCGACTCACGATCCAGAACGGGCTCCAGAGCGGACTCAACCAGATCAACACGGAAAACGTCGCGAAACTCGGCGCGCAGATCGTGGGCAAGAGTGCGCAGATCGTCGAGACCGTCAAGAAGACATTCACGCTGGATGAGTCAGAGCGTATCCTGCGCGAAGACTGGATCGTGTTGGAGACAGAGGACTACCAGCTCACAGAGCTCAAGGAAGTCGTGGTGAAGCTGGAGAAGGCGTTCCAGTTCTCCAAGTCGAGTGCGCTAGTGAATCTGGCGACGGGCACGCTCAAACGGTGTGAGACGCTGGTCGACCGCAGCTCCGCGCACATTGAGCAGTGCCAGCTGATGTTCTCGCAGTGCTCAAACGAGATCGCGACGCTCCAGGACTATCTGGCTAAGCTACGGGAAGCTATCCAGCCGGCCGTCGCGCCTCGCGATAAAAATGAAGAGAAGCGCATCGCGCGTCGTGCCGAGTGGGCCGTCTCCCGCATGCTGCAGTCGTCCCAGTCCATGGTGTCGGAGATGCGCGAGAACCTGGACGAGCTGGACGATCTCATCACCGAGTGCACCAAGCTGATGGTCCAGACCATCACGCTGCTGCACCTCCGAACACGATCCCAAGACTTCAGCGGAACGGGGGTAGCGGTGGGAGCCGCGAGTGTCGTTGCCGGTGCCTTGGTGCGTCTCTTTCTGCTGATGCTGTATGGCTTCTAAGGGACTGATAGTATGTGACTGTGTTTTGTTGGCTAGGTCGGGGTCGCTGGTATTATCGCGGCTCCCGTGACGGGAGGTTTGAGTGTCCCGATCTCGTTCGCCGGCAAAGGTCTCTTCTTCTCGGGTGTGGCCGCACTCACTCCATCAACGATCATGTTGAGCCGTACGTCGACGATTGATGCTGTTTGATTGACGACAAGTGATTGAGGGATCATGTTTTGATGGTTTGTAGGTCACAGCCAGCAACTCGATGGGTTGATCAAACTCACCGAGCATTTGAAGACACGACTGGAGATTCTGAACCAGAAGAGAGACGAAATGTCCAGCGCGTTCGCGGCCTGCGAAGACCTCGAGCTCAATGTCAAGGTATTATCCTTGGCACGTCGCTTCGTGGCTGGTTCTTCACTCTAACCCTGTGATTGTAACGCTCACAGCAAGCCGGAAGCTTCTGCCAAGACTCGCTGGAGCTTGAAATCTCCACCTATGTGAGTATCTTTCCCCTCTCTTGTGTAATTGCTCTCGCTTACTCACATGAATAACCGTGCAGGAGAGTGTCTGGCCGTTTGTCGAGCCAATTTACGGCAAGCTATCAACCCTGAACAACTCGGTGACGCTGTTCCTCACATCTCCGAGCCTGTGGCATTATTGCAAGCCCGAAGATGAGCTCCACCACTACCTGCTGCCTGACACGGACGACGAATGAAGATCCGGGATCCACTGCTGCGTCCTTTCTCGCTCGTCCGATCCAATTCCCGCCCCACCCCTCCTACACAACGCTGCAGCTCTCGAAACTCGTACGCACGTGTCCGTGTAGGGTAGATACACGTAGAGCGAGCCCGTCCCCAAGGCGTCGATCTCGCGGATGCCAGCGAGATCGAGGCCGGCGGTGCTGTATCCATCATGAATTTTGTGGATGTTGCATTCACGTTTATAACTGAAATCCTATCAAATCAAAGCCGTTAGGAACCTCCTATTCCCATTGTCGTGGTCACTTCAGAGCATGGATCTGTATGCGGACCTACCGCCCGCCAAGAGCGACACGAATGCCGCGGCTGCAGACGGCAAGAGCAGCAAGCCGTCAGGTACAGTGGCTGATATGTCTCTAGGCATGTGTAGGCTGGTTTGGCGTGCTCATTGGTGTTCGCTGTGGGCTTTGTACGTTGAACAGTGTGGGCGAAAGGCGTGCCGACGTTCGTCCCGGCCGCCGCGCAAGCCAAGCGCAATGCTCCGACAGTGAAGACCACGACGAGCATGCTGCCTGCGTCACTGGCTGGCTCTCGCAAGAGCCCGGACGCTGCGGCGTCTCGTGGCGGCATTTCGCTGGCGTTCCGACCAGCCTCCATCCGCAAGCCCCAGCCAGCCAGTACAACCCCAGTGGCCTTCAAGCCGAGCACTTTCAATGCAGAGGCGACGGCAACGCAAAGCTCCAATACTGCAGGCAGCCGTGCGGATGCGAATGGAACGACAACTGGCCTTGGCTTCGTGGCGGCGACAACGTGGACGCAAGTGACGGTGACTCAAGTGCCGGCGACTGACCAAGCGTCGATTACTGGTGTAGCGGACGCGAATCCAAACTTCCATTTCTTCCAGGCCTCGTATCGTGATGAGTACCATCCATCGCGCCCCAACAACTACGAAGCGTTCTGTGACGAGCGCGCAGCGAAGCGCAAAATGGAGCAAGTCAAGCGGGATCTAGAGAAGCGCCAACGAGACCAAGACAGAGAGGTGTGTGTGATGGTGGGGTTACACGCACGATGCGGAATGCTAACTCTCAATGGATGCAAATGTTTAGAGCCAACGCGAGCGTGAGCAGTTTGTCAAGGACGTGAACGCCGGCAAGGCGCCATCACTTGCAATGCCGCTGTCGGCTGGACGTGGCCGTGGCATGGTGGTGCCGGCGTGGATGAAGAAGAAGATGTGAGTCGCCTACTGTATTGCGTTTATGGTAGCAAAGGATGTTGTGTGCTGATGGTGTGCTACGGTTGCAGCGAAGAGAGCGCGCCCAAGCCAGCGCCTCAGTCGGACGACTCACGATCTGTCATGGCGGGAGTTAGGGACGACCAATTTGAAGATGCAGCGCCGCGAATGGGACTGGGCTTCAGTGGACCACAGGTATATGAAGATAAGCGAGGCTCGCAGCAGTCACGGCGGGATGAGTTCGGTCGAGAGGTGGTGGCTCAACGAGATTTCGCTCGCGATCGCCCTTCTCAACGTGATCACACCCCGACATCAACGTCAAGGAGCGAATCAAGACGTCGACGAAGTCGTAGTCGAAGCCCTGATACTACCCGACGATCGCACGATCACGTATCGAGCTCCAATCGACGACACGAGCCTCGCAGCGGCGGAAGGTTCGATGTCAGAAGTGAGTACTTGGCATACGTGATTCGCTGGCTGGCTAGATCTGACGGACTACTTATCTCTAGGCGATCAAGGCCATCCTCCATCCCAACCATGCACAGGCCGAGTTGTCCTTCTACAGGTGAGCGATTGATGTTTCATATGGAACGCGTCGATGGAATCTCTGACACGTACATTTGATATTCCAGAACATGGTCGGTCCAGGTGAAGTCGATGACGAGCTGCAAGAAGAGGTCAAGGAAGAATGCTCGTCCAAGTATGGGCCGGTCACCAAATGCCTGGTCTACGAAATCCGAGGAAATGCTAATCCTGAAGAGGCTGTGCGAATCTTCGTCGAGTTTCAGCATCAAGCACATGCCGATCTAGGTACGCCCACATCTACTAGTATTTGCCTGCCGTTTCCTGGGCTACAATGACACGCTGACCATTGCATTGTTTGGCCCAGCTCAAAAAGGCCTCAACAGTCGATTCTTTGGTGGACGCCGCGTGAAAGCGACGTACTATGACGAAGCGAAGTTCGCGCGTCTCGAGTTGGGGGCGTAGCGGTCTTTGCGGACTCCAAATCAACGCTGATGCATTTTACAGGATATTTCTCAAGAGGTCTATGCGTGTTGGAGTACTTCACTCACGATCAATGGCAACGATGGCGATTGAAGTGACAACGAAGCAGGCGTAGAGAAGCAGGAGCGTGTAGCACAGCCGAGGTCGGTACTGGAAGCCATCCAGCGCAGCAAATCCAAGATTCAGCAGCAGACTGGCGAATAGGAACGCGAAGCCGACGTAGACAAGCGGTGATGGATTACCCATGGCCACGGGTCCTCGCGAAATGATTGCAATCGTCAACGCCAGACCGATACCGACGAGCAGGTTGAACATCGGTCCAGCGAAGCATCCAGCAAACGCCATGGTCGGAAATCCGTCTCGCGCGATTGAAGTGTTCGACACGAGATCTCCGATCGAATTGCCCCACGCCAGCACCTACACGTTCAGTGAGTCGTCGTGTTTGGGATGGTACAGTACATTGCAAGAAGAGCTTACCGATACGCCGAGCACTGAATTCGACAGGCCGAAGAGCCCACCGAGCACCTTGAGCAGAGCGAGCACCTGACGAATCACACTTCATCATCAGAAACCAGCACCACGAGGGGGCACGCCAGTTATAACGTACCTCATTGGCGATGTTCATGATCCAAATCACAGACATGGTGAAGGCAAGGCAGAGGTACGGCGCGAGCAAGGTCCCTTCAGGTGGTGCCACGGGGTCCGCTGTCCAGTACACGAACGCAGTCCCTGCTCCGCCGCCGACAATCACCACGAGAGCGAAAGCGATGTTCTTCAGTGGATTGAACTCGAATACCGTGATGCCGATCAGCAATATCGCGAAGGGAGGACAGACCAGCGCGAAGGATTTGTCCCAGGTCTCGTCATCGATCAACGGGATGGTGAGGCGACGAAGAAACGTGGTGCTGAACTCGAGTGGATTCCACACGAAGCGATCGAAGAGGAAGTAGCCGAAGCGGAACCATCGAAACACGTAGCGATCCCACGCCGACGCATAGGCCACGTCCTCCTCAGACCGGGTGGAAACGGTGCTCGCTCTGTCCACACTTTCCTCTTCTTCGATCTCTTCGCCGGTCTCGCTCACGCTCGGGAACTCTTCGATGTCACTCAGCTCATGATACCCTCGCGTCCATCGCTTGGCAGTAAGATTCGAGTGCGCAGTAAGCTGGGTGGACTCCCACGCAGTCCGCTTCCGCGAGTGCTTGCGCCTGGCTACTGGTAGAACGCCCACAGATGCAGCACGGCGAGCAGGCGTAGGTTGGCGCCAGAGGAACGGCTTCGACTCTTGTGAAGACGACGAGTCATAGCCCGCATCCTACACAGCATCAGCTTTGTCAGACACGACACAATGAGTCCCCAAAACGAGCTCGTTCTTACCTCCGGCATCATCGTACGTGGGGTCGGCTCCGACGTTTTCCGATACAGTGTAGAAGACGCCTCCGAGTCATCCGAGTCGGAGTTTCCTGGTCGGTAGCTGGGTATCCGGAAGACATTGTAGGCCGTCATCATCGACGGCCCAGCGACACCAACAGGTTCATCCGAGTCGGACGCACTCTTGTCGGAGCTGGAAAACGAAGACGTCGACAGGAATGACCGCGTGCGGAGGTGTTTCAGTGAATCGTAGTCTTCGACTTCTTCGTACTCTGGCGCGACGATCGAGTAGTAGATCCGTGCGAGTTGATGGTCGAGTAGAATCACAGTGACGTAGCAGGCGTAGATCGCGAGGAACCCCAGGGCTTCAGCTAAGTGCACCTAAGGATTCAGCATGGAGTCAGCTTTTACTGTGCTTCTCACTTAGGCAAGACTCGGGGTAGTTACCGTTCCGTCGAGGAAGACAAAGCACAGATACGCGATGGCGATGAAGTAGAACACAACATCACGGATGAACTTGCGAGGGATGAGCTGGTCCTGGCCCTGCGAGGCCAAGCCAACTGATGCGACGATCACTGTTGTGACTAGTAGGCCACCTCCTAAGATAGAGGTCACTCCGATCTTGGGCGTCGACGTTGAGAACGCCGCGATATTGGAAAACACATCCGGGGAGCCGTTGCCAAAGCTCAGGAAAGTGACGCCCGCGATGTCTGGCGGGATGCGGTACTTCTCCACGATGGCCTAGATTATCACCACTATATCAAAGAGCTGTATCTGCATCCCAGTATCTGGACACGCCGTACCTGGAGCGCTGGGCAAAAAAACGAGTCGGCTGTGGAGCTGAGCAGATAGAGTAGAACGACGAGGATCACGACAAGCACAGTCCGCGCCCAGGGCAGAGAGTCGCTCAGTCGTGTGCAGTACACGAGTGACTCATAGTCCACGAAGCTGTCCTTCGGTTTGGTCTGGATGCTCGTGCAGCGCTCCAATGTCGGTGCGACTGGATCTGCGCCCGGACTCGGCGTGACTCTTCGTAACGAGATGCTGTGGCTGTTGTCGTGAGGCTCCGGCGTCCACTGGCGGCTAGCAATGCTCGAGGACAGCAGCAGCGTCCATTGCGCGCACCAGAAGACGGCGACGATAAAGGCCGCTAGTCGCAGAGGCCGCGCTACGCGCGCAACGGTCGTCATCGAATGGGCTGGTCACGAAATGGTCATGATGTCGCCGGGGCAATGAGTGAGAAAAATAGCCACGACGTCGGGTTTCCCGAATCTGACCAATTGATCTGATACCAACCCAGATTTGATACCTGCAGCATTCGATCTGGGTTAAATACGGCATTCTCCATAAACCTTTTACAGATAATAAAGTGACGCTTCGCTGTCAGATCTATCTTTCGTGGTGGTCGAACCATGCGCCGTTTCGAATGTAGGCGATGACATCACTCTGCTGCTTTTCCAGCACACCAGGTCGTCTGCTGCCACCAAAAGGGTTAGACCGTCCCGTCCCAGCTCCAGCGAAACTTCTCCGCTCTCGCAACGCTGAGTCTAACGCCCTCCATTCGGTGGCGCGAACAACTGTATTTCTGTGCAACGGACTGGGTCTTATGGGACCGTGGACAGCACAAGCCGAGGGACAGACGCCACACCACGTGCCGGTGCATACTGCATGGCTCTGGGCGGTGGATGACGCAGACGGCTCCCTTCAGTCGGGAGCTTCTTGCAGTCTAAACGCTGGAGGCGCAGTCCAGAGTCTCTGGACAGGTATGGCTCCACGTCAACGCATTGTTAGTCCTCCGCGAAGACAGCAACCTGTGATGGCGTCTAACGTAGAAGAAGCTTCCGAGATGGAGAGCTACTCGTTCGCGTGCGGCGGGTGGCTCAAGATGTATCTGTTTGGTGTGGCCAAGGCACTCCAAGAGGTCGGTGCGGACCGCGACGCGCGGTTCATTGGCTGTTCGGCGGGTGCGCTCGCGGCCACGGCACTGGCGCTGGGCTGTGACTTTGACTGTATCCGTCAGTACGTGGTGGAGGAGGTCGTGCCCAAGGCCCACGGCTCGCTGTCGGGGCCGTTCCAGGTGCGCCAGTACCTGAAGGCAACGCTAGACACGGCAGGCCAATTGCACCGCTACAAGGAGCTGAACGCCAAGCCGTCGAGACTCACGGTCGTGTACAGCTCTCTGTCGGCGTGGGCGTCCCGACGCGTCACGCAGTTTGACTCGAAGGACCACTTGGAGAAGAGTTTGTTGGCGTCGTGCTGTGCGACGCCGATTGCCGGCATGCCATTCAAGATCAAGGGCGAGTGGGTCATGGACGGCGGCGTGCTGGACTTCCAGCCAGTGTTCGATGCGAACACGATCACGGTGAGCCCGTTTTACTGCACGAACGCGGATATCAAGCCGTCGCGCTACGTGCCGATGTGGTGGGCGATATATCCACCGACCCAGCGAGATGTCGAGTGGCTGTTCGATCTCGGGTATGAAGACGGCCTTAACTGGGCTGTGAAGAACGGCAAAGGACCAAGCTCTCTGCGCGCGAAGATCCCGACTCGAGGTGCTCAGTACGATGGCCAGTGGACGACGACTGTTGGCCGTGTGGTTGGCTACCGTGGCGTGGAGAGCCGCGTGCTTGACGTGCTTTTCGTGGCACTCTTCGTGTGCCTCTGGAAGCCGCTCGCGTTCGTGCTGCTCTACATGGAACTGTATCTCCACGCTATCGTGTCCGGTGGCAAGGCGGCTTTGTTCGGCGCGGCAGCCAAGCTCATGGTCTCCTCTCTAGTGCTGCTTGCCACCATCACGGCTCTCGCGACCCACAGTTTCCAGGAGACGGTGCTTTTCGTAGTGGGGCTTCTTTGCATGGGTATCTTCCTCGGCATCCTCGTCTTGCTGTCAGGAGGTATCCACGAAGCTGCCAGCGTCGCTTCCAAGGACTGGAACAAGTGCTGTGCATGCTTGCGCAACATCACCAGTCTGTCGCTCTTCATGCGGTCTCTACCTGTCTTCGGTTCATCGTTTGAGATCAAGCGACACGAGTATCTGCTCGAGCACTCGCTCGTCTACCGTCTCACGCTGCATTTCGTGTAGGCAACAAACAGCAAAACTAAAATCCACTACCGGTATCATTATTCAACCATCATCTCGTGTCGGCTTCAGTATTGGGAAGCACTCCACACCAAAAGGCCCATTGCACAGAGATGAACAGCTTCAGATGCGTTGTAGGAACTTCTCTTCGTTCCGGTTTATATTGGTCCAGAGGATTGACGCCACACACAGCCTCTACTGCTTACTCACTACATTTCTACATCTACAACTACAACGCTTGATGGTGGTGACGAACCAAGCGGACGCACAAACACATATCACTCCACAACGAGAAGGCAGCTCACAGGATGGCGGAGTTCTTGGTCGACTTTATGGTTGGGATGCCCCAGCGACCGAGCTTGAGCATGGACAAGCGTGTGCGTGGCGTCATCATCATGTTCTTCTTGCCCATTTCGATCGGGTCTTCTTCGCTGTCCATCTCTGGCGTGACCGTGACTTTGCGGATCGTCATGTCCAGGTCCTGCGTGATCTTGAGCTCCAACTGGTGCATGTGCATCATCATGCGCAGCACGCTGAACTCGTCGTCGCTGTCGGAGATCACGGAGCCCTCGCACCAGTTTCGTCGTCGCCACATGTAGAACGCGCGGATCCACTCCTGCATGACCCGCGGGGAGGACGCGCTGAAGACGATGGTCGTGCGCTTGAACTGGCTGATGGAGCGTTCCGTGTCGTGGACCGAGCGGACTGGACACAGCTCCAGCACGAATCGGTTTGGGTTGGGTGAGCCCTTGACGGGGCGGGCGACAACGCGGTGGCGCGTCATGGAATACTGGCCGAGCCACTTGCCGTTCTTCTTGGTGTAGTACTGGAGCAGCCCGTTTTCGAGCTCGAAGTACACAGGGTCCGCACAGCGGCCCGTGTCGTGGAGCAGGAGGAATCCTTCGTAGTCAGCCATGGTGGATGTGTGTGGAGGGAGGTGGAATGTAGCCGCGACAGTGGTGTCGTTCGGTCTGATCGTTGAGGAATGCGCTTTCAAGCTCGCTCGTCTAGCGGCCGCATCGAGACTCTCGAGAGCAAAGGCGAGGCCATGCGGGCGCGCGGGGATACGGACTGGTGCGCAAAAGGAGCGGCGCCAGTGACCCATGAACAACCGCAAGTCCCACCAGAGCTGTTCGGGCGAGCAGCTCCCACCCGATCAGCCGATGCGGTCTCACCGGCTGGAGACGAACTGACTATCAGCCTTCGAATAATGACATCTGGACAACGTGATACACAGTAAAAGTGTGTGAAATACCGGACAATTGTAAACGTGAATGTCATTATACTCGGGTGCATGCTGAAGAGAGCGGGTCCACCTGAGGTCAAGTCCCACTTGAGCGCCGGCCCGAGAACACGTCTGGTGGATCGCACCTTGCGGCGCTAGCCATCACTTGTGAATTCCAGCCGCCCTGGATGGGGAGAATCCGGTGATAGGCACTGGAATCCCGCCTCGTGTTCATCGTCCAGGAGGTGGTTGAATCCAGGGGCGACAAAGGCCACAATCTCATGGCCCACAACCAGATCCGTGTGGTGATAGCACTGTCGAGCCACAAGAGCCACAACACCAGGAGGCTTCTTATAAGCAGTCCAGAAGGACCCCCTGCACTGCCTTCGCACATGCATTCAGTAGTGAGTCACGCTCCGTTTCGCCAAGCCACATTGCACGACGGCCACATTGGCAAAGTCTTAGGCGCCAAGTCGGATGACCTTGAGATCGAAGGTCAACAGAAAGTGGTGTACCCTCACTGAGGGTCCCTCAGGGCACAACCCTGCAGCGTAACCCGTACCGGATACGCAAAGCAAGTGTGACCTCTGTCGATCCAGCCGATTGCCGATTGGTACACTGTACCACTTTGACAACATGTTTACGGTAACCTGGGTGCGCTTTGGAATGTGATACCTCTCTTATCACATAAAGAGCAAGGCTAGCATCACTCAACACAGGAGGTTCAGCACCTCAGTCACCCACCGAACGTTCTTTTCCATCCTGATACCTCTCACACTGCATGCCACGTACCTCAACTGGTCCCACTTCCATTCTGTACTTCTTCCTCACTCCTGCGAGAACGCATATTCTGCACTCCAGGTTTCAGCCAATCATCATGATCACGGCACCCATCAAACCCACGATGATGTGATACGAAGGGCGCTCTGTGCAGCTCCGCATCTCATCATCTCACGAGGTCGCTGCAGCACTGCCTTGCGATTCGCGGCATTGTTCGTTCGCTGGCGCCACTGCCCACATCTGTACTGGACGCTTGCACTGGGTTGTCGTATCACCCACTGCGCGCCCACTTCCATCGCTGCCGCAAGTCCGACACCACGCCCTCCCTGCATCCACGTGGGGGAGCTAGACCCCTTAAACGAACCGCCGCGCCTGCCGCGAACGGCGGTTTCTGTGTTCGCCCGTACAGTATCGATACGAGCGATTGAAGCTGCAGTGTGAAGCAGCAGTTGCTGTGGGAAAAGCAGACGCGCTAGAGAGAGAGAAAAGTCGCTCCATTGCCACTTTACCGCGTGGTCGCCTCCAGCTGGAGTAATAACTGTGGACGGGAAGTGTATTTTTACTAGCGGACTTCTTCATCGACGAGATCAGCCACTCGCCAAGTTCTCCTCTGCCTCCCTCCCCACGCCCCCAAGTCCCCACGCCTCAGGACCCCATCCGTAGAAGGCGCGCCGAATGTGTATCGGCCCGACGTCTTCCTCGCGAACTCCGATGAACGCTGGTCCACGCGCGCGCACGGACGTGATGAAGCGGAGCCGGCACTCGTTCTCGTCGGTCTCGACGACGTCCACGAGCTGGTCGGGCAGCGTCGCGCCGCATCAAGACAGCGTCTCTGGCCGATGGGTCAACGACGCGGAATGCCTGAACTGCCGCAAGTGCGAGCGCGCGTTCACGCTCATGAACCGCCGCCACCACTGCCGCATCTGCGGCCACATTTTCTGCAACTCGTGCTCGCGTACGCGCATGATGATCGCCACGACGCCCGGCGACATCCCCAAGCGACAGCGCGTGTGTGACCCGTGCGCGTCCCACGCCCAGAGCAACGCGATTCTGTATGATATCGACGACAACTCGGACCGTATCTCGCACTTTTCAAGCGCCAGCTCAACGGATTTCTTCGTCGACACCAAGACAAACGAGACTGTGGACACGCCGCCAACCGAGCCAAGCATCAACTTCATGCTCGCGTCGATGGTGTGCTTTGCGGCGTCGTTCTGGTTCCTCAAGGACGAGGTGTCGTCATCGAACCCGGCCATTTGGATTCTTCTCGCAGGGTTCCTGAAGAATCTCTACCAGCTTCTGGTTTCACTCCGGTTTCGCAGCCAACGGGTGCAACAGTTACACGAGGAAAAATCGAGTCAGGTGGAGCTCAAAACGTCGTCCCATGAGAGTCACCACCATGCGAACGTGGGTTCGGCCGTGGCGGCTAAGAAGGAGAAGGACGAGAGCCCACTCGCGCTCACAGAAGCCAAGAAGAGCGAGATGCTGGACGTCGCACACAAGTCCATCGATGCGCTGTGGGAGATGGCTATGTCCCAAGAGCCCTGGGCGCCCGAGCCCAACTCGTTCTCGATCGACAATGTCGTGCTGTCGTCTCGTGACGGCAAGCCTGTGCGGATATACAAGTGTGAAGCCGAGTTTGACCTCTCCCCCGAAGAGCTCTTTGACATTCTCCACGGCCAGTTCGAGACCAGCAGCTCGTGGAATATCACGGCGGCCGAGAACAAGATCCTCCAGACACTGAGTGAAGATACCGACATTGTGCACGTGACCTCGGCCGCGGCTCTGGGCGGTATGATCTCCAGCCGCGACTTCATCAACACGCGCACGTGGCGTAAGAAGGACGGTGGTTACATTGTCGGCAGCAACTGTGCGGGCAAGAACTTGTTCAAGCCAGCCAAGGGCGTGACGCGGGGCGAAAACGGTATCACGGGTTTTGTGATCCTGCCCCACGAGTCGTCCGCTTTCAAGAGCCGCTTCATCTGGATCTTGAACTGCGACATCAAGGGCTACTTCCCAGGCAGTCTCATCCGCAAGGGCTCCTTGAGTGAGATGTGCTGCTTCGTGCGCAATCTTCGCCGTCATCTCGCTGCCACCATTGGAAGTGACAGCAACGAGACGACCCCGTAAGTGAATCAAGCAATCTCCCAACCTATTTCCTGACCAGTACAAAGGCGCCATCGACGAGCAGATACGCGCACCTTCTACTCTTACACCCCACCGCCCCGAAAGCAGCAGCCAGCCAGCCGCACATGCGTGATTCCGTGTTCCGTTTCGACTTTTTTCATCGTAGACTCTGCTTTTTTCCTCTTCCTCTTGGCTCGTGCTTCGCTATCGATAACCTTATCAAAGGTACAAATACAAAGTAATACTCTACGAATTCCTTTTCTAATACTTCTGTATTTGGTTCTCTACTCCGTTCTCTCCGTCGGAGCTGATGCTTCCGATAGATCTGCCGCCACTCTAGAGCTTGAAGGTTTCTGCCAGTAGCGTTTGGCTGGTCCGTCGACATCTTTCGGCTTCGTTTGGGACGAACCCGAGTCGTCTGATGGCATGTTCAGGTCGCGCCCACTGTGGATGACTTCGACGATGTCGTCCGTGGCTTCGATCATTTCTAGCGAGCCTCGAGGCTTTTTGATCTGCAGTCGGTCGATAAGCTTACAGCCTGCCGCGTCCTTGGAGGTTGATGGTGGTGCTGTTGAGTCCCAGTACCAGTTCGTGATACGTTCCCAGGTCTTTGGGGAGATCTCCATGCCCGTGGATTCCCATTCTTTCGTGAAGACGCTCAAGCTCACTCTTTCGGTGCCTTCGAGATCCACGGCGATATCCAGCAGCGTGTCCACGACGTCTTCTCGCATCAGCACGAGATGGACCATATCTGAGACTGTCATGGGCCTGGAGAACTGCTTGCGCTCTGCGGCCTTTTCGGTTTCTTTGTCAGAGAGGTTCTCCCAAGTCGACATGACGATCGCCATAAACACGTTGAGCATGAGAATGCAGAACACGACGTTGGCCGAGTAGATGAAGATCGCACTGAGATACCCGCCTGCATCGTAGATCGGACCTGGGTCGTACAGTCCGAAGTTGAGCTCAAAGACACGGAATAGAGCACGTGGAAACGTCGCCCACTCGCGGAAGCTGAGTCCATAGAGCATGTGCCCAGCGAATGTGTAGCCCACGGTGACCGAGAGGTAGATGGGGAGGAACGAAAAGACCTCGGGCATGGCTCCGTAGACGCTGTTCATGAGCCGTCGTCCGCCGTTCGTGACCTGGAAGTACTTGAGTGTGCGTGCCGTCAGCAGCAGCACGTTGCAGATATTGATGGCCAGCAGGATGTCGTCCCACAGCACCAGCGTCAGTGCCGGAACGTATTCTTCAAATGACTGGATGGAGAGAAGACGCGTTCGTGTGGCGTTTGACTGGCATTGATAGCGCCAAATGCAAATGAACGAGTTGGTGACGACGTTGCCCCAGTCGCCGAGGTTGTTGATGATGCCGTAGCGAGCCATGTACTATAAGGACAATGCACGAATGGTCTGATCAGAGACGTTGTCAAACACAGCGCAGGCCCACATGACGGAACGTACCACTTTGAGGCTACCCCCGGACAGTACACACACATCCCACAGCTCCAAGATGAAGAAGTAGATCACGTGGATCACAAACAGGATCTCCAGCACGACTCGCACGACGTTGCGCGTGTTATTCATGTCGTACGGCTCAAGGTTTGTGACGTGGATCGATGCTTTGGGCGTGACGCCGCCAGCGAGATCAAACACCACGGTCAAGTGAACAACCGACCAGAGCTTGAGATTTCGATTGTACAGCGTCATCGCGATCTCGACCGACCGCGTTTGCCGGTCGATCCACCGGAACTGCTGCATCAATGCGACGCGGGCTTTTTCATCGTCGCCATCGCTGGTGCTTCGCAGGAAAAGCGTCTGGAAGCCACTCGAGTCCGTTACAGTTGAGGTTGAGTAGTTGAACATATCGAGTGATAGCAGCTGAGCCTGGCTGGCAGCAGAGCCGTTTGTGTACCCGTAGGAGGCTAGAGAGTCGGCCTTTTTCGTATAACACTGGAGGCCTTGCACGGGCGCGAGCGTGCTGTAGCATTGGTCACCCTTTGTTGTTGGTGACGAGATATTCACCGCAGCGTACCGCTGTTGGAAGAGATGGAACCCGCCGACGATGAGCGTATGTGATGCGATTGTGTAGCGCTCGTCGTCTCGCTTCACGAGGCCGTTACTGTCAGTGAGTCCGTAGACTACTTCCATGAACGAGTTGGCGAACCAGTCCCAGAATGTGGCAACGCTGTTAATCGAGTAGTAAGTGATGCCAGACGTTGCGCGGGAGGTCTGGAGCAAATCGTTTGCAATGATGCCACGCACAATGGAGCCTGTAACATCGCACATGCTATCCGTTAGTCAAAGGAGTCCTCCTTTTTTCCCACTTCGATCACACTCACGTCCGGAGATATTGCGATCTAGTAGCAGAACGGCAATGTAGATGGTGACGAAGGTCACAAACACCGTCAGTTTGCGGGACAGAAGCCGGAACTGGCGCTTTTCTTTGAGGTTTCGCGCGAGAAACTCTTGCGGGACGAGCTCGGAGCGTGGCAGGCGAGCTGAAGCGAGCGCCGCCGTGGACGTCCGCATGTAGCTCGGCAGGCGAGTCATGCCTTGGGACGAGTCGGGTCGCTTCATGGTGGCGTGTTGTGTTGTGAAACACTGTGAAGGTGATGATGTTCGTATGTGTGCGTGTGCGGAGCTCTGTGCATGTACGATGCCGGAACTCTTCAAGTTGCCACTAAATTTGGAAGCCATGTTCTATTATCGAAATCTTTCACTCTTATATGCAGATGTTCTTGTAAAGGGAGATTTTGTTGATTTTGGGAGATTTGCCGGGGAGAAATATCCCGATCACCACGCTAAATGGACACCGACGCGCCGGCGACGCCACGGCGCAAGGCGGTGCAGGCGACCAAAGGTGAGGCGAGAGATAGCAAGAATCTGGACTTTAGCTGTGTGTAGTGGCGATCTGTGGGTAGCAGGACGTTGATTGTCGCTCTATGCTGTGTGTGAAATCAGTCAAAGTGGTGGCGTCGCGGTATGCGCAGGCGATGCAAAAGTCGAATCTGGAGGCGAAAGCGGACCGCAGCGGGCGTTCTACGGTGGCTAGCAGCAGTAGAAACGCCGCATCAATCAAGGTCAGTGGTGGCAGTCGCGGCGCGTCGTCGAGAGTCGCGGCGCAGACCCGTCAGGGCGTGGTGGCGGCAAGTACGAGGACTCCCGTGCCGTCGACCCCAGCCATCTCCACGACTAGTACGAGCCACAGCAACGGAAGATCAACAGGAGGGTCGAGCAGTGATGGATCGGCAGGAGAATCCATGAGTATCAGTGAGAAGCTGCGTTTGTACCGAGCGAATAAGGCGTCACAGAAGCCAAACGGAGTGGCGTCGACGACCCGCGTGAGCCGCTCTGCATCAACAACCACAGACCCACTGCGAACAGTATCAAGACCCACTCTTCCAGAACGGATAACACCACCGACGGAGAAAGCAACGTCGAAGCTGCCACCTCGAGCTTCATCTGCGGGCTCGAGTACACCAGTAAAGCGACGAGCTGTGAACTCTCCAGCGAAGACTCCGAGCACAGTTCCAGGTGGACGCAGCACCAAGAGACCAGCACCGATGCCTTCATTCGTGTCGAGTGGATCGACGGCAGCGTTAGCAGCGACGCGAGTGCCCTCAGCTAACACTGAGGAGGAGCTGGAGATGCTGGAGTGCTTGTACTTGCAGCTATGTTTGACTGAGGCCAAAGCAGCGGACGCGTTCCATCGACAAGAGCAAAATGCTGAGGTAAGTCACGCTGCGTAGATCACAACCTGAGTTGTTCAATTTCTGACTGTGGTTTTGTAATCAGCGCCAGGTCGTCACTGCATGGAACATTCTGCAGTCCAAGCTGCAACTTCTCCACGATACGTCCATCCGACTGGATCGAGAGCTCCACGTGCGCGATCTTGAAGGCCATTTACAGGACCAAGCAGATCCGTTCGTACGATTAGCGTCCAGAATCAGCTCCTTCAACGAGGATCTAGCGGTGGTTAGCCGGTCGCTGGAAGCCTCGCTCCAGCAAATGCCCACACCGGGAGTCGTGTCGTCACCGCAAGAATTGAGACGGCAGCTCGACAGTCTCACGGTCACGTTGGGGACGTTTCAGAAGCAATTGGATTCAGACGGCATGGGTTCCACGGTGAGTTTGGCGATGTGATCTCATGAACAACAAGCCGCTACGCTAACGTATTTCGCTTGTGTACCTAGGTTGCCGATGGTTTGGCATTCACGCAAGATATGGAAGAGTCAACGGAGCAGATCGCTTCGTTGTTGCTACAAGTCGGTCATCTCCTCGAAGAAATCCAACTGGAAGTCAACACCGAGACCAGCCTCAAGGCCCATTCTATTCAAGAAGCTCGAGTTGAGAATGCGATCGACACGTCCGATTGGTGGTGAACAGAAGAAAACAGAGCCGGTGGGCCGAAGCGAGCCTCAGGCTTGAGGTCATGATGCGATTCTACTGCTTGTAACCGCCCGCCGACTGGCGAAGCATCTTGATCCAGTTGGCTCGCTCATCGATACTCAGTGCGCGAAGCTTGAAGACGCGTCCATTATCTGCGTACGAGCTCTTCTTCCGGCTGTTCTTGTCGAAGAGGCCTCGTTGCAGCTCGAACACGTGCGAGCTCTTTCCTGACTGCGGTGGGATGATCTCGAAGCCCTCACCAGCATCCGTTGACGGTTCCACTCGGCATCTACACGGTGTATACTCGTCGTCAGATCCAACACCGCATATTCTAGTACAATACAGCCCACATATACCCAGTGAGATGCAGCTCCTTGATGATACGCCCACGCTCGTAGTCGTCTTTGGTTTTGGCGTAGATCAAGCTATCGCCGTTCAAGATGAAGTACCGTTGCTTCCAGTTTCGTCGACCGAGAGGGTTGAAGGCGTTGCCGCCACCGCCTTGCTTGATCAGGTAGCCTTGGAGCTGCGTGACAATCGATTCCTTGGCCGCCTGAATGACCTTTTGGCTTGGCAACTGCACGGACACGAACGCAGCCTCTTCAAGCAGTTGTTTCTGCTTGGTCGCGAGCGCGTGCATGTTGTCAACGTCGTCGATAGCCCCCTCGAGCGCCTCTTTGCGTTGCTGATTTGGTCAGAAGTGGACGTCAGAACATAGGTTGGGAGGTAGAGAACGTAAACCCACAAGGCACATACAGCTTGCAGACGAGCGACTTCGACGAGCTCCTTGTTCACCTCCGTCTGCGCATTCATTGCCTCCTGCAAGTTCGCAGCCACACCACGTGAACTTAATTAGCTACGGCATCCACATCCTTGCAGTTCCCAGGTCGAAAGTATTAGTACTTACTCGCTGGAAGAGCTTCTGTTTCGTGTTTTCCTCTTCGACCTTCTTTTCATTTTCCTCAACGGCGTCCTGCTCGACAGCAACCAACGCGTTAATCAAGAATTCACGTGAGTAGAAATACTCTGAATCTGGAGTGAGACGGACTTCCAGTTCGGCGACGTCTCGCTCGCGAATGTTCTCGAGCTCAGCGGCAAGATCCTTCATCTGCACGCGGATCGTTTCCTGGCAAAAATGGGCCAGCTCCTCTCTCTTCAAAGAGACAACGATGGACACACATTAGAGGCCAGACAACGCGAGACAAGTACAGAAATTTACCTTGACGGGTCCACGAGCACGATCGGTGTACTCGCCCATGAGGTCGAAGAGGTACGACTGGTAGTTGTGGAAAAAGCGCTAGATAATGCCATGAAAAGCACGGTGAGTAATCATAGAACCCAGGCTTGTGCGAGCTTCCTTACCTTGAATTCTTGCGACTGAACTGCGTAGCTGCCATCCTCCTCGTGAGGTTGAATCTGGAGGTGGCGCTCTACTTTCTTGGTCATGTCCGCGTGGAGCTCATCCAGCAAAGCACGGCACAAGCTTGATGAGAGACGGTTGTTCTCCTCTCGGATCTTGGTGTACAGCGAATCCACAAGGTCCTTGAACAGTTTCTATGGGATAGGAGGAAGCAGAGCAGCGTCAAAATCTTCGACTTCGACTACAGTATCAAAGGCAACACCACAACTCACCTTGAGCAATGCGTTGAGCTTGCCGGAGCGGACTGGCATCGTGCGCAGATTCAACTTGGCTATGCGTTTTGCCTCAGCGTGAACGCGCTGCAACACGTCGAACTCGCATGGCAGCTCAATCGCGGGCAAGGGATCGGTAGCTGCAAAGAGCGGTGTGTAGTCTTGTAGGTCACTCGTGTCCACGATCCCTCCAAGCTGCTCGGCCATGCGTGACTTGTACAGCTTGATCGCTGACTCGACGATGTTCAGGCAGCAATTGTGGATCACCTCCTTCCACACTCGACCTCGAAAGACCTGTGATGAGAGTCCAATCTCAGTCAGCTATCACTTTCATCTCTCCTTCCTCTCCAACATACCTGGAAGACGCTGTCGTCTCGATGCGCCAGCATCGACACAAGGATCGAGCCAAACAGCGGGCCGTTGAGCTGCACTCCTTTCAAGTATCGGTTCCGACCCGACTCCATCAAGACGCGCAGCAGCTTCTCCAGACGCTTGTCATACGCAGTGGACTCTGCTGCTGGAAGCGTGGAACACGTCTGGTCTGGGAAGGCGGCACCGAACTGGCTGATAAACGTGTGGTAGGTGGGCGGCAGATCCGCGAACACACTACGAAGGTAGCCCTGCTCCACTTCTTGGGATGACAGATTCTTCGCCCCAAGGATCTCTTTCAAGTCGCCCGTGGTGACGTTCTGCTGCAGCCAGAGCAGCTTGGGGCCGTGTGGAAGCACTGAAAAAAAAAAACATATCAGTTAGAAGGTCTCGTCTCAGTGGATATCTGAGATGAGGAATGGCCGTACCGAATGCAGATTTGCTAGATTCGCCATTTGCATCTTCCTGCGCCAAGAACGCGAAGCTGCTCAAAGTCTCCGCTGTGAGCGGGCCATTGGTGTGGTGGATGACGACGCTACAATGGCACGGGTGAGTATGGGTTCATTCGGGCTCCATTGGCAACTCCAGTCGACTCACCTGCTCAAGCCAGCGAGAATCGCGTACAGAATTCTCTCCACTTTCTACAGCAATGCATCGCAATCGGTGAAATGCGGTTCAGAAACGAAGCGCAAGCCATTGGCGGTGGACGTACCATGTTGGAGCTGAAGCCCGCGCGGTCGATGAACGCGATGTACTTGGCATCCGAGTAGTTGGCACGCTTCACATACAGCCACACACCACTACCACCACCGCGTTAAGCAATCGCCTCGTGCAGCAATACTAACTCCTGCAGCAACGCAACGTACCTGGCCTGCTCGGCCGTGGGCAGCTCCACCGGCGCTGCTCGGGGCTCCACATTCGCGTTCTCGCGCGCAACCAGGTCATGCACAAAGCTGGTTTTGCCACTCGCCTACAGCACCAACCCATTATCAGCCTCAGGAGTTGTCTCCAGATGAGAGCAATGTCCATTGGACATTGAGCGGACCTTAGCGCCGTGCACGCTCACGACCGTGATGGGCTCGGCCAGCTTCTGCAGGAACGTGATGGCGTCCTTTTCGATCTGTATCTGCACGCCATCCGCCGCCACGTCCACATGCAGCAGCCGCCCAGCATACAGCAGATCCGGCGCCTCTCGTCGCGCCATCGCGTCGCCGTTTGAGCAGAACCAGCGTCTGAACCCTTGGCGCTTTCTTGAGGATGGAGCTGCTTGGCTTTCTCGGCTTCGATAAATCAGGAACAACGGGACAAGACCTGCATTCCGAAGAACCTTCCTACAAACCTAGTTTAGGAAGGTTTGTAGATTGTGACCCTCCAGTAAGTTCGGATTTGGATGGATACGTACTTAGCATCCGTTGAAGTTGACGGGTCGTGGCATCACACACCAAGAAGGAAGCGACGCGCCGAGATGGAGACGCTGCTTCTGGACGATGCGCTGTATGTTCAAGAGCGCTATGAGGAACTGGAAGCGGAGAAGAAGAGGCAGAGTGGGCACGTGCATCACCACCATGGCGATGCGCGTTGGTCTCGTCGAGATCCGCCCAAGGCAAACAGAGATACATGGCCAAGCGAATCTGCCACAGAGGCAGACAACGGTCTGGCCAGAGTGCGTGAGCTGGACGCAACGTGGCCCATAACACTCCAGGAGAAGAAATTGGCGGTGATGGAAGCGTCTCTACTTGAGCTGACTGCGTTCACGCGCCGCGCGTTTGAAGAAGCCGAGAAAAACGCCGAGGGCGAGAATGAAACGCGAACGGCGGCGCTGACTGAGTCGCCTAAAGCAGCAAAGCCTCACGACCCCGCACTTCCTGCGGATGAAACAACGCCCAAGCACCTGCAGGATCTATCCATGTCCAGCCAGCTCAGTCTGAATATGTTTTTCCGTCTGTGTGCGTCGTTGCGGTCGGCTGGAAACGTCAATGGGCGTTTGTTGGGGATGATCGCATCGAAGATCCCAGCGATGCTCGAGAGTCTCCCACCGCTCGTTTTGTCACCGGGTATTCTGGATGCTGTGCAAGAGTCCGATTCGACCGAAGAAGCGGCGTGTAGCGCCCCAACACTGAGTGTGTTTCAAGAGCTGCTCCATCTCTACGGAGATTACCTCCAAGTCGATGATCTGAACGAGAATACCAAGACCGTGAACGTACCAAATGGAGGGGTGAGCCAAGTGGACAAGGCAAATGCTGTCATGGCCTACGTGGCGCTGAGTCTCAAGTGGGGGCGGCTCCGTGACCTCGTCCAAGCGATGCTCCTGTTGACACAACACCCGGACATTCTATCAGCACAACACATTAGTCAACTTCGCAAACTACTCTCGGAACTCGCGAATGCACAGGCAGAGATCCCAAGCCAGCCACTATTACCGCAAGACTTCAGCCCCGTTGGGATCCTCGTCAGCTTTGGAAAGGGCGACCATGGGAAACTCGGCCATGGGCAGTGCACACACGTATCATGCTCGGAGGGAAATTGCACAGAGAACAAGAACGTACCGACAGTCATTGCATCGACAAGGGACGTCAAATTTGTCAAGATCGACTCGCTCTCGACCCATAGCATCGCAATCACGACCAAGGGGGAAGTCATGGCATGGGGAAACGGCGATAAGTATCGTTTGGGCCACGGAACCACGTCAAAAGAGTACGCGCCACGCATCATCGATTCACTGAGTCTCAAGGGCACAGTCACTGACGTCGCATGTGGTTTGGGCCATACCATCGCGCTGATGAGTGGCGGAGCTATCTACGCGTGGGGGAATGGATCGAACGGACGGCTTGGTCTGGGTGATACAAACGACCGATCCAGTCCGACCAAAGTGCCCATTCCTGCGGAAGGTGCATTGCGATCAAGCTCGAGTCCGTTTCGGTATGTGATGTGCGGTGCATCGCACTCACTTGCACTCACTTCTGATGGACTTGTCTTCACGTGGGGTAAAAACAACCAAGGGCAGTGTGGCCACGGCCACACGAACGATCAACTTGTCGTGGCAGAGGTGAAACACTTTCGAGAGGAACTGGGCGAGCGAGTCACCCATGCCTCCGGTGGTTGGGAACATACGCTGTTTTGCTCCGCCTCTGGTCGAGTTTATTCGTGTGGATGTGGTTACAAGGACAGCCGACGAACGGGGATTCCTCCAGTTTTGGGTCACGGAGACTGTGAAAAACGTTTGAAGCCATCAGTGATCCAATCACTCGTCGATGCTAACGAAGAGATTGCGCGCGTGTCGTGCGGCTGGGATCACTCCTTGGCGGTGTCCGCTGAAGGTGGGCTGTACACGTGGGGATCCGGGACCAATGGAAAACTGGGCCACGGCGACGAAGAAAATTGCGAAGTTCCGACACTCGTACGATCGTTGAACGGGAAGTTAATCAAGGATGCAAAAGCTGGCTGCGAGCACACTGTCGCTATCACCAACGAACATGAGGTGTGGACATTTGGACAAGGAGACAGCGGCCGCTTAGGACTGGGCGACACAATCACCAGAAAGTCGCCGACACTGGTGGAATTCTTTGGCCACAGCGGCCTTCGACCCGTTGCTATCGCTGTGGGAGATAAGTACAACCTCGTCCTTGCCGAAGATGCCGGCACCTCAAGTCGACAGCCTAATGGAGTCTCTCCTGCAAAGAGTATGTCGCCTTCCAAGTTTCGGCTGGGTCACCAACGCCAATACGGTGCGGTTGCCTCGGCCAATCGATCTCGTCGGCATCATTCAGTTGTGGAGGCACTGAAGCGCATGGCAAATCTTGGATTTCCACTCAAAAACGAAGCCAACTTCGTGTTCAACACCAAGATCACTGCTGAAGAAGGCTTGGACAATCAAGCAGCGATCGTCACTTTCATCGCGTCTCACGTTGCACGAATTTCCGGTGAATATTTGCAAAAAATGGGAGAAGGTGATCTCTACCGCGCTCAAACCCCACAGAAGTCACCGATGCTACTGCCGTTCGGTGTTGACGCGTCGTTAGTCACTGTGCAGCGTCTCTTGGAGCTGATCAGTTGTGTTCGAGGTCACGATCTGCAGAATGCTTCGACCTCTGATCGCATTGAGAAAGCCATCATCACCGTAGATTGTCTCCGTCTGCTCACTGTGAACGTCAGCTATTGGCCAGAGTCGCTTCCATCGTCCAGAAGATCTGACGAAGGTGACGTAGTCTTTGATCGCGTTCATGAGGTGGCCACTGCATTTGCGACAAACGGTGTCGGTCATCTTTCTACCAACGATCAGACTGGAGACACACAAAGCGAACAAGTCCAACAACTCGACACAGCGATCCGCGAAGAAGCCGCTCTCATCCTGAAAGTAAGTATCGTCGCTGTGTATTGCGGCACATCGTCACACTAACAAACTCATTGACAGGTTGGCTTCACTCGCTTCTTTCCGACTCGTGAGGCTCGAGCGAATCTGCTCTGGGGATTGATATCGTCCGCCGATGTACGAGCCACTCATATACCAGTCCACACAGAGGCCTTGGCGGGCAAGTTGTGCGAGGTGAGTCTGCTATTCAACTTGTGATCTCGATCCCCAACTCACACTCTTGTCCGTTGATAGGATTCTGTTATGGGCGAGATCGTTTGCAAGTACTTCGAACGGTCTGCTTCACACGAGTGCGCACATACTTCAGATTCGGACGATCACGAAGCCAACGGAGCGACTCTTTTTCTGCAAAACACAAGAACTGCGCTTGAGGCATGCTTCTCCGAATCTACAGAACGACTAGAAGGTGACCACCCGGTTCAAAAGCAAGGAATTGCCATCCTCCTCCAATTGCTCGGAGTACTTCAAGGGCATATCTTCGCGGTTGCAAACTGCTGCTCAAGATCTTCTGATATCGAACAAGAAAGACCGGACATTGGTGGAGACGCATGGTGGTCAAGGCCAGCGTGTGAGTGCGCTTTTGAGTGGCTGCTCACTTATCTTGGCGATCTCTTTGATGGCAGTCTCGCTGCCTTGAAGTCGCTTCGTAAAACGATCAGTGATACTGGGAGGGCAGATCAAGCGAGCTGTGGTATTCTGGACAAGGTGTTGCTCCCTGCGATACAAGCGGTATGCGCAATCGTCGCCCCAGTTCACAAACAAGGCGAGGGTGATTCGACGATGAATCGCGAGAACACGCTTCGATGTGTCGAGAGAATCCTTCCGCGAGTGAAATCTATGCTAGTCGTCGTCGACGAAGTAGTGTGGCGAACCCAGTCTCAGGGGCACGAGCTTATCGCAGCACCAGGATGGATATTCGAGTTGGGAGAAGCCTGTGCGATGCTGTGCGGTCACTTGTCAAGCCAGCTGATGCGAACTAACGTTGGAGAGAACAGAGTCTATGATACCGAGTCCGCGGTTCGAGTTCTCTTGGGTGGTCCTCATGAGATCGCCCTAATCCGCTCACATCAAACGTCCACAGCTACGGCTTCGATCCTGAAATGGGACGATTCCAGCGAGCGACAGATGAGTGTCGATATGTCCACCAGTGATGGAGCTGGTGATGAAGACTCAGTGTTCTTGCGGAAATGCCTTGAAGACGAGTCACTACGTGAGAGCATGCTGACGAACATTGAACGATGTCGAGAAGGCAAGAAGACAAGCACGAACACTCGATTCGAATCCGATCCCAGTCTTCGCCAACTTCGTGACTGCGGCTTCATCCTCATCGCGTGGTTTGGAGGATTTGCGACCGAGTTGAGAGACAGCAAATTCTCGGAGAATTCTGCTCTGCTTTCGTCAAGATGGACCGCCCAGGCTCTGACGATGTTTGAAGCTGACATTTCGACGGTGAACGATACCAGCCACTACAAGGGCTCCGTTTCGGAACGAACGAAGCAGCTCCTGGGGTTCAAGAGCCTTCAGTTTCAGCGTTTATCGTCAGCATCGTCTCTCCAGCAGTGGATCAGCGCATTGCGAGACTGTCTGATCGGAGCGGCCTCTTATGGTGACCTCGAAGACGCTGTGCTCGAGTACATCGCCCGGCCAACGCTCATTCAAATCGGCCTAACAATCTACACCGACGCATTGCACAAGGTGAGCTCACCAAGCTTGAAGAGCCATCTTCTGAGACAGTTGTTCAGTGCAACTGCCAGTCTCACATCCCAGCGGTCATTTCCAAGCCTCGTGTCTGCAAACTTCGCCTCTACAGTCGAAAGCCTCGGACTTCAGCTTGCGAATGCGGTTGCTATGAAGGACATGAACGCCGTGGGAAAGGCGAAGGCGCTCGGTGTGTGGCTTTGGATACTTCGCAATGGATCTGTGTCCAGTTCGAAGTTGTCCGAGCTCATTGCAAGCACGGGTCTCATTCTTCAGATAGCAGAACTTCTCACGCAGAACTCCTCCAGACAGAATGAACATCTACAGCAGCAACCAACAGTCTGCACCGAGTTGGCTCTGATCAAGGACAAGCGGCAGTCTCAACAGTGGGCTCAACGGCTGATGCCAATGGAGGCTTTGCTGGTGGCTGGGAAGGAGACCCGAAATTTGACTGCAGTGGCGTTTGAGGTGCTCTCGGCTGTCGCGGAACATCTTTGTGGTAACGCTATCACGGTCGACGATATCCATCCTCTTCTACTCGCCCCAAGCACCAGCGTTACGGGATCAAAATCGACAGCCCTACAACGGCCAGGATCCTCTCCGCGACGAAGCCAGACGCTGCCCAAGAAACTCGCCATCCTCACCGTGTCAGAATCCACCAAGATCGTGTTCGATTGCGTCGCAGAATCTGTTCGTCGTGATGTTTCGAAGTATGAAGCAACTCTCGATGTTGTATCTCCACTCACCCAGGCAGACCGAAGCAAGAAGCGCCACACCCGTCCAGCGGCAGCACTCCTTCTCGCCAGTCCAATCAGTATATCCAAGTCCAGGAGTCACATTGGGAAAACGCTTCGAACGCCCCGTACGGCACAGAAAGTGAAGCCACTGCCCGTACGCGCCGTTTCCTTTTGGATGTTTCTCGATCAGCCGCAGTCGCCCTCAGCGTCGGGGACGATATCCGGATCGTCCACCCTCGTGAATTTAGTCACTCTGGGCTCCATGACCGACCGCCTACAAGAGAGCGCTGTGGCCGTGGGCTCGAATCAAGCAATCGAAGTGGAGGCAACCGATCAAATCTGTTTGACGATGTTTGCACTGGCGAGCGAAACCAGTGGCGAGTACTCTGTGGGATACGGCATCGATGTCGCTGGTGGTGACGCGCCACACCCGCTATGGTTGACATTCCTGTCCATGGAACCAGTCTGCTCTCACCAATGGGTCCACGCTGCGGTGTCTGTCAACGGAACACACTCTGTGCTTTACATCAACGGAAAAGCCGCCGCTTGTCGACCATTACCAACCCATTCTTCGCCGCTGTCCGTGGTACTGCCGAGCGAATTCTCACTGGGGCAGCTCAACGCTCGCATGCAAATCGTGTGCGGTGGCTCGCTTGGTGAAACCTTTCAAGATCTGCTGGGTATTCCCACTTTGCACCAAAATCAGCCGCCGATACCAGCTCTCCATGACCCAACGACGGCAGTAAATCTGCTTGTGGACGATGTGTGGCTATACACAACTGCAATCGACGTTCATTCTGCTCACGCTTTGTACGAGCAAGGTCCGACGTTCCTTCAGGCCAAGCGCGAGTTTGAAGCGGAGGAGAACCTCCTCCGAAGCCTTCGGCTCTTGGATAAAATGCTTTCTGTGATGCCTCTCAGCCGGACGCCGTTCCCAGCAGCGACAGAAAGCGAGCCTGGGACCATATCCGGCCTGGTCGAGCTTCTTCTTCGCGTAATACGGCAGTGTCGAAGCGTCAATACGTATGAAATCGCGTTGTTCGCAGCTGAAGTACTGAAAAAGCTTCTACCGTGCCCTCATTTTCCAGAGCCTACTCGTGGTACGTTCGCCTCAGTCATCGAGTGTGTGAAGACCGATCGTTCAAACTCATGTGATCTACGGACACAGCTCTCAAAGTTGTACGCGTTCGGCGCTCGGGCAGGTATCCAATCTGGCAGTGTCGTTGCCTCTCAAGCAGCGATGGCCACTCTTTTCATTCAGCAAGGAATCACGAAGGTCGGTAGCAGTGGCGAAGGCGGTGGAGCTCATCATCAGTCATTTAGAGCTCGTGAAGTCGTGGATGTATCACTCGTGCAATTGCTGCAGACACTCTCTTCCACTGCTGCATGGCGACCGTTGTTTCTCCAACTCATGAATGAGTCGGCGACCAGTCTCCAAAACGTTTCGGAAGTGGTTGAAGGAGGAACGTTTCCGACGTCCGTCGCGGTGACGATGAGCGCAGGATACAGCGAGTTGTTCATGAACGATCTCAAGCTCAGTTTGCTCCAGTCCAAGCCAACTCTCAAGTCCGTTATGTGGATGAATCTCGACACTGCTTGGTCCAGTATCAGGGGCGTTTGGCCCGGAGCGGAAAGCAAATGGTCGACGCTTTCGTGTCAGTTCGCATTGAGCTTGCTCGACGATTCATTGCGTCTACCTCATCTTCAAGACGCCGTCTCCCTCAATGAAGTTACCCAAGCACGGGCAGCTGATTTCCAACTCGTGAAGGTATCAGAGCTACAGACCAAGGTACTCCGCTGCATGGCCTTCGAAGCTGCTGCAATCGGAATCATCGACCGTGAATGGCACACCGGACTCCTCTCAAACGTTGCTGCGACTGAAACGCTTCTCAACCTCTGCGCTCTGCCAGTGAAAGAACTGTTACGCCACAGGCTTGGCCTCGATGCAAAGCAAGCGTACAGACTGCACTCAGTTCGATCGCTAATGGATTCTCTGCTCGGGCGAAAGGCAAGATCCCATGGACGACAGACTCTGTACGTTCAGGACGAAATAGAAGCCTTGGTGGGGGAGTTATTGGCCAGACTGGAGCATCAACAGCGATATCTGGAAGAAGGGATCACGGACATCGAGCAGACATCGTCGTGGCGACTGGGCCGACCCCGGGTGTCTCCGCTGGAGCCTCTCGGTGGCGAAGTGATTATCCAAGGGCTCACTGTTCAAGCCGTTCAGCATTTCCCGACGGTGCGTCTTGGTCGTGTGGTGATCACAGCGAACTCGGGTCTCTGGTACTACGAAGTCCAGGTGCTCACGGATGGATTGATGCAAATCGGATACGTGGACAGCGAGTTTGTCGCCGATGCGATCCAAGGCCAAGGCGTTGGCGACCAACCAAATAGCTGGGCTTTTGACGGCTATCGGTGCAAGAAGTGGAACGTCAACCCGGTCGAGTATGGTGAAGCGTGGCAGGCGGGAGACGTTGTCGGCGTGCTGCTGGACACGGACCGCATGGAGCTCAGCTACTTTTTGAACCGCAAGTTTCTGGGCATCGCGTTTACCGGTCTTCCGCTGACATTGATGGCTATTATGCATCCCGCTGTGTCTCTGAATGCTGATCAACGAGTCCGATTCAACTTTGGCCGACGGAACGATGATCCGAAGGCAATCGGCTCTGACGGTTATGCCCAAGAACCGTTGCGGCTGCCGTCACTACAGTCACCGCTCGATCAGAAGCGGCTTCAAGCGGTGGTGTACGCAATGGAAGAACTTCCAGAGGCAGTTGAGGAGATCGAGTCCCCGGCGATCTCTGAGATTGATGAGATGGAGAGTTGTGATGACGGTGACGAAGATCTACTACAGGATAATTGTGGTGCCAGTGACGACGATGATGACCCGAAAGACGAAGACGTGGACTGCCAAGAAGAGCTGCTGCCTCGTAAGTTGGCCGAAGAGTCCGTCAGTATTTACCACCGCAGTAGACTCTACCAATCGCGCCAGCTTGCAGGTTCACTCCAGAGCATGGATACCGAGCCATTCTCTATAGGATCTATCGTGGACGCCAGCAACATTCATCCAAATCCTCGTGTTGGCAGGCAAGACTCGCGGCGTGATGGATCACAAGACGGTGATCAAGACGACGAGCACGCTGATAATGGATCTCGCGAAGTCGAGCTTGTTGATGGGTTAGTGAACCTCGGTTTCCCGCGCTCGTGGGCCGTGCGATGTGCTCAGGAGACGGTGTTTAGCGCCAACGACAGCGGCGCTGTGTCCTGGATCCTCGAGCAAATGGAAAAGGACGCCACGGCGTCGGCTATGCGATCGTTCTCAGATGTCGCGAGATTCACTAACGGTGGCTTCGAGCAGACCGACTTTGAATTGTCCAGTGCGCAAGAACCGCGTCGAGCCCAAGACGATCTTTCGCTCATGGCTTCAGCCTCATCAGCTAGTGGAGCTCACAGACTGCTGCATCTCTCACTCAGTCCGACGCGAGATGGCCGCCCTCATACTGAGCAGCAGACGCGGAGCCGCGATCTGATCTTGTCACCCGAGAGACCGCGACCTGCCAACGCTTCCAGTCGGCGTGACCAACCGCTGAACGTGAATCCGTTCCTATCAGCAGAGCTCCAAGACGATGACGATGATGATAATGACGTCGAAGAAGTCGATTCGCTCCAGCTTCTGTCTACGGGTAGCCAGCAAAGCTACTCGCTTGCTGTCGAAAAGCCACTTCGTCGAGAGTGCGTGGGCCTCGGGGGCGATGATAGCGCGAATAAATCGAAGGAGGAGCCGACTCAGTGCGGAAACAATCGCTCGTCCACTACCGATGAGGAGGACTTGGCGCCAGCTTGCGTGGTAGCTCAGTCCATTCTAAGTCTGTGCTACTGCCGCCTCATCGCTCAGTTCACTCTCTTTGGTGACGCGAGTGACGCTAGCATCGTGTATCCTATCGTGGTCAAGTGGATCGACCAAGGGCGAAGTGGCTTATGTCAGTTCCTTCGCATCCAGCTCCAGCTGAGTGTTTCTGAGCTACCCGCCACGTTGAATCGATCAGGTACTGCCACACAAGGGACGAGTCTCAGCAAAGGTCTGGTGAAGCTGCTCACGTATGAAGCTTCTCGTCTTCTTGTATCCGGTAGCAATGAGCTGCCGCTGCTGCAAACGCTCCTCAAAGAAGTCCGTTCCCAGACGACGAAAGCAGCCCGCTACGTGACTCGCTTCCGTATGAGACGATCAGGTCGTCATGACGAGTCTGCGTCAAAGATCATGGCGCTTGCTATGGACGCTCGGTGGACGCTGTGGCTACTCACAGTGGTGCAACGTTCTATCAGCTCCTCAACTTCGTCGCCTCATTCGACTACAGCTCTGGATGCTGTGGCGGAGTTCATTTCACCGCCTTTCGTCGACGATCTCACCAAGCTCGCAGCGTCGTCTTCTGGCGTTTACCTGCCGTGGCAGGCTGCTGCCTTCAATTTAATCAAGATCTCTATGGCTATTCGCACTCGAGCAGTGAACGACGATAGCGTGGTAGGATCACATGGTGTCGTCCCACTCGAATACCTTATCGAGCGGTTAGCTCAGACGCTCGGAAAGGAACTTTCTTGTGCCACTTCGCTCAGCGTCGCCTCGAGAACGCTATGGGAGATCGCCCTCAGTCACTTGCCGCCGCCAAGATCGGCTGAGCTTTCATCTCCAGCACGGACCACGTCCATGCAGCTTCATGTCGAGCAGCTCGCGTCCACGTACGCGACGATATCGTGGAAGTGTCCCGAGACACTACCAGCGGGAGAGAAGGCAGCCGTTGAAGGGGAAGATGACCAAGCCGATCTTGTCAGCACTATTGAAAACGCCGCGCTGTCGCTTGAAGTTATCCCCACAGCTGATCGACTTGCACAAACAGGCTCAGCACCATCTTCAAACTGGCTACCTAGTGGTCTTCTTCATCCCGGTGTGCCACACCTGTTGCCATCCAGCGGCGCGCTTGTGGTACGGCATTTGGTTCCCGACTCATCCTACACAATCCGCCTCGTCAAGTCAACGACCGACGGAAGCTCGAGCCACAACGAAGTCCACGATGCTACTGTATCGAACGCTCCGGTTGATATTGAGGTCTGTGAGACGCAGATCCAAACACCTCCACAGCAAGTCTTTGAGCTCAGCAACGATGCGTGTGGCAAGAACTTGGTGCTGTCAAACCGCAACCGAACAGTGAAGAATCTCGTCAACAAGAAATGGCACACAGTCCGTGCCAGCGTCGCGTTTGACGAAGGCGTACACCACTGGCACGTGCGCATCGACGCGTGTGTGTCCAAGAACATCTTCATCGGCATCTGCACGAGCGACGCCAGTTTGGAAAACTACATTGGCAGCGACGCGTACGGCTACGGCTTTTTAGCAAACAAGGCGGTGTGGCACAACAAGAGCAAGCTGCAATCGTACGGCGAAATCTTCAAACAGGGCGATCTCATCCAAGTGGCGCTCGACTGCAACGCTCGTACACTCTCGTACAGCCGCAACGGCGAATTTCTGGGGGTTGCTGCGACAAATTTGCGCGTTGGTGGGAGCAGTTCAGACACTGGCACAAGTGGAGCTACTGGTACTGGCCAGGCAGGACACAAGTGGTACCCGGCCGTCTCGCTGTATAACAAGGACGACCAGCTCACGATCATAGTGCCACCTTCAAGCTTGTCATCCACTGCAATCTCCAGTCGCCAGCGACCGCAGTTCGCATCGGTGCTGGAGCTTGTCGACTCGGCTCGACTCGCACTCAGCTCCTCGCGACTGATTCAACCGCAGTATCCTACCCCTGCTGACGCAGACAAAGCTCTTGTCGTCTCTGATTGCTTTGCCTTGTGGCACAAGTGGAAGCAAGCGGAGCTGTGCTGGCGAGAAGTTGCGCTTTGCGATGTCATCCAGATTGACGTCAGTCGGGATCCAGCGGTGGATGTCTTCGGCCTTGGACCAGGAGACTCGATCTTCACAAGTCGCGGCCACTGCATCGTGCTGGGGGTCGCGAAACACGAGTTGTGGTATGAGGTCTCGGAAGGCCTCGACAACAATGGTGGCGGCGGCAGATTGCTCAGTATCGGAAGCTGGAGCCTGCGCACTTGTCGCGAGATGCTGCGATCTCCGGACGACTACCCTGTCCATCGATCTAGACACCAACGTATCGCCCCTGGTGGACTGTCAAAGGACGAAGAGGACACGAATGGCGGAGAAGGTGATGAATTGAGTGCGTCACTGAGCTCCCTGCACCCAGTCGCAGCGTCAGAGGCAATCAAGCATGAGTTCTTGGAAGCTCAGCACAGTCTCACGACCGAGAAGATGGATATGGCACTGATGTCGTTAGTGGACGCGATCGCGTGGCACCGTGGACTGAGCTCTCCACACCAACTCACATTCGCGGACTTTTCAAGCGCATTTGTACTCCACGATCTCGTCGACGTGTTCAAGACGATGATGGTGGCTCGCCCAGATAGTCGCGTTCTTCAGCAAGAGGATCTGCTCATGCGCGCCGCCGTTTTGTTGGATCTGAACCAGCACGTCTACCGCGTCATTCGGCTCTTCCTCGTGCCAGACTGCGGCTCTTCACTATGGGAACACTGTTTGAGCGTAGCGCTCGATCCATCCGACCGATCTTCGCCTGATGACAGTGCCCGCACTCGTGTATCAACTGCCGCAAGACTGGCTGCGAGTATCGGTGTATCAAGCGACGAAATCAGCCTTCCGATAACCCTGCATCTTCATAGCGAGATGGTAGTTCGTCGTCAGGAGGTCGTGCGGTTCCTGTGTGCGCGTTTATTCACGACTCAGCGCGAGAAGATCATCACTGACGCATTACGTCGCACGGCTACACCGACCATGAGCCCGTCGCTGAGTGATTCAAAGTCTTCCGACCTCGGCGGCTCCGATGATACAGCACAGGGCGAGCCAAAGGAGATGATCCGTATCCAGATCCAAGCGCCCTCAGCCACTGTACACGCCACGTCGTTCTGGCAACAAGAGCTCCTTTCTTCTCGTGTTTGGCTGGTGCCAGCACCAGGAGAACGCCGCGCGGCCACGCGGTTCGCACAGTTGTCGAAGCAACTCGCAAGTGTAGCTCCTCACGAACTCCGTCGTGAGTTTATCGCTTCCACAGAGTCTGCTGGGATCTCACGAACGTTCCACATCGTACAAGCTGAGTTGAGCGAGGCCAGTCAATCAGCTGTGTCTCCAGAGACACCGGCAGATCAGTCGTTGCAGTATCTCAAGCTCTTGGACGATGTCTTCACGGAGATCCAGTCGCCTGCTTTCCCGCTCTTCGTGCCAGAGTCTTCTCCTCCACCAGCTTCGGCCGCCGCAGACTGGGACGTGTCTTCTGTCTATGTGCAACTGGATGTGAACGCCCATTTGCTGTTGCCCGAGTTCGCAGCTCGCAATCAGATCCGCGCAGAAGAGGCTCTGCTGTGGTTCTTCCACGTGGGCCAACTACTTGGTGTGGTCTGGAGATCGCGGTGCCTCGTGCCGCTGCAGTTCATCTCACTAGGCTTTTGGGAAAGGCTGCTTCACGAAGATTGTGACGCCAACGTCTCACCTTCCGGTGCAAACGCCACGCTCCACACTGGCCGCGTGATGGCGACTCGCGCCGTGCGAGACGGCCTCTGCTCGGTGGTTCCGCCCGAGTGTCTGCAGCTCTCCACTCCGGAGAGCTTACGCTGCCGGCTCTCTGATAGAGATGTCTTAGCAATCGAGAAGCTGCACCACCACGCGATATTCCACCGCGACGCCAGCCACCACGGCTTCTTCTGGAGCGTCGTGCGTAGCTTTTCCAGTCTCGAGCGACGCATCTTGATGCAATTCCTGCGTGGCAAGCCGTCTTCTGTAGCGAGATCCGTGGACGATTCATCAGAAGATCCCATCGAAAGCTGGAAGCACCGCGTGCTATCGACCGAGCCGCCTGCCAATGATGACCAGCTCATACTCGAGCTCGCCGAGCCTCTGCCTGACGCTCTCACGCACCCAGACGCGTGCTTTCCTGTTGTGGACGTCGTCCAGCCCCACGTCAGTCGCCTGCATCTTCCCGAGTACTCGAGCGGCTCCGTGCTCCGCCACAAGCTCCTGTTCGCCATGCACAACCAGCTCCCGTCTTGATCGTACAGGTGGATGAACTGAGCTGGTACAGTAGAGAGTACAGTAGGTTGGTATTTCGGTTAAGGTTTCTTATGCAGTGAGAGTGAAAGAGTACACGAGCTATCTAAGGCTGATGGCGGCTAAGGACCTCTAGACCACGTTGTCGGTGGACTGGTAGGTCGTGGGTGTGGGGCGCTGCTGTCTTCGCTGGGTAGTGGAAGGGCTGTCTTCGTGGGACGGCTCACTGCCCGTGCTGTCGCGCATAGTAACCAGCGGTACGATGGGCTCATCATCTCCCATCGAGAGCGTGCGTCGTCGTGAGCTCGGCGCACTGAGCACGCCGCCGTGCTGCTTGTCCTGGAGCACGAGCGCGATACTCAGCACGAACGTCATGGTCGCCATGGCCAGCAGCACATACATGTCGAGATCGTAGCTGCCCGTCTTGTCACGCAAGTAGCCGATCAGCAAATTGCCGATCGACGCCCCAACTGCGTCCGTGATCTCCACGATACCAAAGGCTGCGCCGAAGCTGCGGCGGCTCACGGAGCTTGGAATCGCCGCCATGAGAATCGTGGGCGTGAACGACAGACACACCGAGATCATGAGCATGGACACCAGGGGCGTGATCTCCGTGAAGATCATGAGCGCGTACGCGAGGATCGACAGCAAAGCCGAGGCTACGATCCAGTACATGCGGCCACCAAACTGGTCGATGAACAGCCCGATGAACGGCGCAAACACCACGAATGTGTGGGACACCGCACTCACAAAACCCGACTTGACGACCGAGAAGCCGTAGCGTTCGTTGAGATAACTGCTCGAGACGTTCTGGAAGAGGTGGAACACCGTGACGAACACCACGTGGAGAATCGCGATGGTCCAGAACATGGGCGAGAACTCCTGCACCGATTCGCACGAGACTTGCTCGTGGCTGAGCGGCGGCATCTGCATGCGCCGCTGGCGCTTGCGGCGCTTGCTGTCGGCGTATTCATTGAGCCAGCCGAGCCCTTCGTCCAGTGGCTCATCGTGCTGCACGCGGTCGTCCACGAGGTTCTGGAGCCGTGTCGTGTACTTGCACACGATCACACCGACGACCACCGACACCAGACAGATCACCACGCCGTACCACAGCGCCTGCACGTAGCCACCAAAGTACAGAGCCACTGGTGCGACTGTGGCCTTGGCCAGCATCTTGGAGAGGTTCGTGACCGCGACCATCACGCCCATGGCGAACGTGAGCTCTTTGTCACAGAACCAGTGGGCGACAAACACGCGTGCGCCGACGACGACGCTGCCTTCGCCCACGCCAAAGAACACGCGGCCAAAGAGCGCGAGCCAGAAGAGCTGCAGCTCCATGCCGATGGCGAAGATGGCCTGGCCGACGCAGATCCACACGAGGAAGAACTTGATGCTGCGGTGGCCGCTCTTGTCTAAGAGGCGGCCGCCGAACAGCGGGATGAACATATTGGGCACGGACACGGCCGAGATCAGCGCGCCGTACATGGTGTTGGAGAGCGGGAACTCGGGGTCTTGCACCATCAGCGGCTCGAGCGACGACATGCCGTTCTTGACAAAGTGGCCGCCGAACGGGATGCAGGCCATGAGCAGCAGCAGGTAGAAGCGGTGGGACGCAGCGGTGGCAGCCCAGAACTGCCACGAAGGCGCGCTGCGTAAGGGCGAGCGAGGCGCGAGGGAGACTGTGGCGTGGTCGTCCGCGAATGTCGTGGTCTTCTTACGGGGTGACGCGAGCACGAGCGGCGTCTGCTCGTGCGCAGAGGAGGAGGACGCGCCGTTCAAGCTGCCCATTTTGTTGGGCATGGAGCGAGGAGATCGGAGGGCAGGAGTGGGGGAATGGATGTGGCGGATACGTGGGGAATTCAAGTGTGGCGACCGACGGACGGTTTGACGCGAGACGTACGTCACAGGAAATCAATCACGAGGCGGAGGCTGGCGACGAATGCGCGTGGCCGAGCTGGGACACGGCGACGAGATGAAGAGGAGGAGGAGGAAGCGAAGATTAAGCGCCGAGCTTCAATCGAAAATGGAACCGAACGAGATGCGTAGGAGTAGATCTCGTGTAGATGTGTGGGGATGTGTGGTCTCGCTGGAAGTGGTGACTTCACACGGCACGCGCTCGCTTCAAGCTGACTGGTCGATGTGGCGCGGTTGCCACGCTGGATCCAAGAGCCACAGAGTCTGTGGGCGAGGCAGGCGAGGGAGCGGAGGGAGCGGAGGGACGGGAGATGGGAGTCCAGTCGCACCAGCGGCTCCGCGCACACACACAGATGCGAGTTGCGTCGGGTAACGGCGGGCGGGGACGAGGAGTTCGTCGCGTCGCGCGGGGGCTCTAACTTAGAGCAATACAGTAGCCAGACACTCGAGGAGCTCAGCTTACTGTGGGGACTCGCTGCACACTGGGAGGCGCCGTCGGATTCTGGGGATCGCGGGGGAGGGCGCGTGCCTTGGGCCAGCGAGATAGAGGCGCGACGATCGACGCGCGACGGTTGCGAGTGAGTGAGAGGACCGTCCGGAAACTGAGCCGTACGTACAGTACCGTAGCTGCTCGCTGGGAAAGGCCGCCTCTGCCAGCAACAGAGCGACATAAAGACGTGCTTAGGTTGCGCGAAGGTTGCGCGAAGAGATTCCCACAGCCACATGGTGGAATGCAGTGGGTTTTTTTAGAACCGTGTCGCCGCAACCACAAAATCGAATGGAACCGTAGAATGAGAGGAATGTGGCGAGGGTTTGCGTGCATACTAAGCGAAGGAAGGAAGCAGCGTGAATGGCGAGCGTGGAGATCTCTGGATCTGCTGTATTACTGTAGCCCAGCATATTGGTGTCGTTGCGATTGAGAATTCTGGGGGTGCGTCTTCAAGCAACATTCACGCGGTTCCGACTGACGTCGTCGGCAAGCAGGATTTTGAACAACGATAGCACAGTGTGATCATACTCTGCAGATATGTGTTGATGAAGTTCACGAAATCACGATTTTAGAATTGGATGGCCACTGTACTGTCTTCAGATCTGTTTATACAGGTTCATGGGTCTGTCACAGGTTTCCAGCTGGTGGCTCTTTGCGTCGGCGGCGTTTGTGCGCTGATGTCAGGATCCTCAACGTGCGCTTCCCGCCAATCAGATCGCACCGTCGCCGCTCACGTCGAAGCGGCGTGCGGCCTCCAGCCAATCAAAAGCGTTCGAACCATCCGCGACGCGGCTTTATCCCTGGAGCTCCTCCCATGATTCCGTCACTGCTCGTGTCCGCTGGTACGGCATGAACGATGCGCAAATGGAACGAATGCTCAAGTGCACTTGGTGGTTGTGCCACAACTTGTGGGGCTGTGGAGAATGCCAAAGGCACGCGCCTGGTGCTGTCGCGTTGGCCTGTGATCTGCGGAACGTGAACGCGTGTCGAATGTCGCCTTCGGATGACACAACCGCGCCTCTGCGCCACGCGAGGCCGCACGTTGAAGCCCAAGACAAGACACCCGATGGACTGGGATGGACGGATGTCCCTGGCATGGGACACACTGTTTCACGCGTTGTCACGCAGCAATGGAATGGAAAGATACGCGTCTGGGGATGGATATCAGCCAGTCAGTCATTTCAGTGCGCGGACGCCTGTGCAAATTGCAAAGTTCTACCAACCTGTGGCTCTCTCTCTCTCTTGGACCTTCGGCAGACTACAGCCATGGCATCCAGCCGTGGTACGTGCGTCCTAACAGATCCGGCGCTGTTGCAAGCGCCACGAGTTCTTGCGCTTGCGCCAATGAGCTCATCGCGGTGGCGTTCATGGGCGCGCCGTTGGGCACCGCTGTGTCCACCATCGCCTGGAAATGCTTGAGCTGCTTGCCGAGATGCACGTTCTGCGCGAGCTCCTCCTTTAGGAGCACGCGCGGCGACAGTCCTTCGAGCTTGCAGCGTGCAATCGCCACCTTCACATCGGGCAGCCACGCAATCGCTGCAGCTCCCATTGAGCTAGTTGAGCCAGACGCCGAGCTGCTCGACGATGAAACCGAGGACGATGCAGTCAATTTCGATCGCCTTTTCGACTTGCCTGGTGCTTCTTCAGCTTCCTCTGTGCTGCTGCCTGTCATGACCACGTCTTCATCTTCCTGGGTGGGCTCTTGGCTGGTTGCGAAGATCTCTTGCTGGTGCGTGGTCGTCGATTGCTGCCAGTCCAGCAGCGGCTCGTGGAGAAACACGTTCATCACGCTTTCGATGACTTGCTTCTTCGCACGCAACGCTTCAAACACTGACTGCATGTCCTGGATCAGCAAGTTCGCACTGTCGTACGGATGCAGCACACTCTCCATTTGCCGTGTGAACCGGAACGGAATCAACTCGGGCACGGGCAACACGCTAGCTCCAGCACCAAAGCTCACCCCAAAATCGATGCCAATCACACGCCCAGTGCCGTGGTCAAGCAGGAAATTGTCCAAGTGGCGATCACCGATACCCAAAATGTAGGAGCACGCGCTGAAGACTGCGAGCGAGCTGGCAAACTCGTCTCGGATCGAGATGAAATCCTCCAGATCCGCACCCAGACCGAGCAATTGGCGTCGCAACAGATCCTCCGGGATGAGTGCTTGCACAGACTGGAAAGATGCGAGCACGTCTTGGCGAGAAGGGGCAGCGACCTTGGCGGCGAACGAGCTGCCGCGTTGCTTCATCAAAAACGTCTCGTACTGCTTGGCTGCTGTCGTGTTGAAGAGCTGGAGCTTGGCGCGTTTGTTGCTCTGGAGCTGCTGGCAACGTGGATCTTGCTCCAGCTGTCTCTCGATGATGCCTTTTAACGTTGACGTACCGTGAAGCCACTCGATCATACCAATCTCGGCCGTCATCGGAATCACCTTGTACGTCTTGGTGTTCAAGTTGCGATCACGGCAACTCGGATGGCTCGCTAGGATCTGGTTCATCACGTCAAACAACTGCTCGATGCGTTGGTCCAGTCGCAGGTCTTCACCGCCCTTGACGAGGAACGTGTAGTTGTTCTGGTCGCTGCAGTGGAGGGTGATCTGCTTGGGCAGTTGCTTAGAGGCTAGCACACCCAGCGAAGAGTATACGCTGAGGATGTTCACGTGGCTTGACGAATCGGGCTTTCCCCATCCTAGACAAAGCAGCACAATGTTTAGTCATGGTCATCCCTTGAGGAGAGATGTGGTACTAAAACCTATACGTACGAGTCGTGTACTGGCCAGGGAGCTCCAAACGGCACTTGGAATGATCGAACTCGTCCAGCCATTCAGCAAAATCTGACAGCCGCGCCTTCATGTCTTTCGTGATACCATGCTTGCCAGGGATGACCGTGAAGTTGTTGGAGATCCATTCACGCGCAGCCAGCACCGTCTTCGCACTGAGGTTGCTGCCATCCTTGCCCATGATTTTCTCCACGTCGCGCTTGGCACGTCGAGCCCAGTCGCGGTTGTAGTGGCCAATCTTCCCGCCCAATCGCGGGTGCTCCAGAGCAAAACAGTCCTCCCAAATGTGAGCAACTTGGCCCTTCGCGTCATCGGTCTTCCCTTCTTCTAGCAGCTTGGCAACCTCGCGTAATCCTTCTTTCAGTCGCAATTCCGGATGATGAATCCTAAAGAGCACACACCAACGTAGCATCAGTCAAGACTCGTAAGCAACTTCACAACCAACAGTCGACGATTGGACTCACAGCCGAAGCGCGTCGACAAATTTCTCCATGACGGGGTTGGAAACGAGAAACGCGAGTCGGCTGAGATCAATTTTCGACGAGTTCTTGTTCTGGTTGCCGAATGTGATTTTGAAATCGTAGAACAGCGCGACCGGATACTCGGCTGCCATCTACACGAGAAAGTAATGGACATACCGCAAGAGCGGGTGAGGGCCATCGTGATAAACAGCGGCAACAACAACATCACCACGTACCTTTTCGAGGATCCGCACAATGGTTTGGCCAATCGGTCCGTTGACGAGCGCGAGAAGCTGCGAGGACCACCGCAGACACGTCCAAATCGGGATCTGCGTGAGCACGCGCTTCTCAAAGTCGTCGACAATATCTGGAAATGCTGGCACGACTTCACAGAGCTGTGGGAAATAATTGGAGCACTCTTGGTCGCCGCAAGCCATGCCACCAAGGATGTTGTCCATGAAGGCCACGACCATCGTCTTGCGGTCCACAAACGCGGTCCACTCGGAAACCGATGTGCTGAAGAGGATATCCACCAGAAACTCGATGAATGTCGTACGGCATCGAGCGAACGTGGTCACCATGGTGGAGGAATCTTCGCTTTCCTCTCCGCCAGTCGGGTTCAATTGGATTGGAATGGCCCGGGTGCTACGCTGGAAGGTATCGAATGCACGCGTGAAGAACTCTTCGGTCGTCGCGGAGTCAAGCCTTGCACGCATGTAAAACTGAGCCGCAGTACCGAATGTCTTTGCTTCAAGAGAGCCCATCGCGACACGATCTACGAGCGGCAGCTGCTCCATGAGCTCGAGGATATCCGAGTTGTCGAACATCTTCGACGACGTCTGATAGTATCGCGTGATGGCATTCACAGCATCCGGTGCGAGCCCATCGCCGCTTGGTGAGCTTTTCTGAGCTTGACGCTCCGCGAGCTTGAGCACGTGGGAGACGAAGACATCGACCATCAAGACGCTCACCTTCGGAAGCTGCTCAGCGTTGCAAAGTTCTCGATAGTCCTTCAAGTACTTCGACGCAAGAGCCAAAATGTCATTCTGGACTGCAGCAGCCGCGTAGTGAAGCATGAGCTCGGCCATACCCTGATGCATGGATCTCAGCCCGTCCGCCGAAAGGAGTCCCTCTTTCCGACCGGTCTGTTTGATGAAACCCATGAGCACTTGCTGGACCATGTAGAACTGAGACCAGGCACTCATGGACCCTTCACCAAGTGACGGCACCACGTGACTCCAGCGCGTGGAGAATCCGACAAACTCGTTCCTTGCGTGAGATCTTGAGGATGCCAACTCGATCCCAGAGCTAAGACGTAGCGCTTCATCGATCTCAACGACGGACGACAGGTTTTGCAGAATCTCGAGCCGTGTTAGTCGCGCAATCTTGCTGGTCGCACTCCATCGGTTCAGCAAAACAGGGTACAGCTGCTCAACCAGTACGCGCGCTCCTCCGTAGTCACCAAGCACAATAGCCGACAAGCATGTTTCCACACCGAAACGTGCGATCATCGTCTCCCATCGCGCTGGATCTTGTTGTGGTCTCTTCAGAAACTCTTGAAGCTGCTGCAGTGGTGCCGAGTCGCTAATGTCTTCGTCGCTTTCTGCGCCAAGTGACCCCAAGAAGCTTCGCATGCAGTGGCCAATGCCGCGTTCGAGGTATGGCGACTGCTCTTGCCACACATATTCAAAATCTGCGTCACCAGTAGCCACAAACTCGCGTTGCAGCTTGTCCCAGTTGTTGAGCTGCTCCAAGCATGCAAATCGTTCCCACGTACTGCGGTGCAGCTCAAATCGAGCAGCTAGCAGCGCGTCTTCCGGCTGCATCTCCAGCTCCGACTCGAGAACGGCTTCAGCCTTTCGGTAGCAAGCGATTGCTCCCGGGAGATCGCCAGATAACTGCGTCTGTAGTGCGATCTTGGACTCTTCCACAGTGCAGCACTGTGACGATAGCGCCACCAACAGGTTTTTCTTTTGGTTGGTCGCCAGGATCTTGTACAGCAAGTCCCAACATTCGGCCGATGCGTCTCTCGATTCGGGGACGTCACGATTCAGATACTCTTCTAGGATCAGCTCTCCAGACAGAGTGCTGCCGCTCGCCAGTCCACTTGCTCCAATGGTTTTGTAGGGCAAGCCGATCGCCTGGATGAGGCTGGCTTCCTTCATGAAACTGGAGAAATACGCGAGGTGGACTGCCCCAACGAACGTGAGCGAGTGCTTGCCTTGTGTCAATGCCTGCTCCATGTAGTTGCCGAGTCTCTGTAGACTTTCCTGGTCCTCGAGTGTTGGCTTCGACGTTAGAATGGCCGGCATCAATTCAGCCAGCACAACCGAGGAGGTCATTGCGTGCATCTCGCACAGCGCCATGAGCGGATCGACAATATCACGAAGCTTGATCTGGATATCCGGGTACTCTCCCACTCGATACTTTCGTCGCATCACCACTCGCTGGGCGCGTGCTTTGCGTTGACGAGTGAGCATCGCTTCCTCGTTCTTCTTCTGCATCGCGTGCCGTTCTTGGAAAAAGTTCTTGTCGGCTTGACGCGAGTACTGCGAACTCGATGTGTTTGTCGTTGTGGAGCGAACCATAAATCGACGGCGGCGCCTCTGTTTCCCACTCACAGCGTCACTCTGTGAAGAAGAAAAGGAGCCTTGCGAAAAGCCGAGTGATCCAAACGCGTCTTGCGAATCTGTCATGCAATGGTGTTAACGATCAGAAAATCAAGCCATCGTAAGAGATCGTAGTAGTGGATACGTACTCAGGCTGGAGGCGATCAGCTGCGACTGCGACGGAAGACTGGGATCCATTTGAGATCCGAGAGAGGCTTGCGACATCAGCGAGCCAGCATTGGCTGCAGTCATCGCCGCGGCTGAGAACTTGTCGGCTTCCACGGAAAACAGAGGCGTCATGGTCTGGTTCTTCGTCTCCCACGCAGCATCGATAGCCGCATCATGAAACTCGCCTTCACTCAGAGGACTCTTGAACAGCACTGCCTCGTAGTTGTCCGAGCCCGCGTTCATCCCGAGCAGCAAATTGGTAGCATACAGCAGCCACGAATCTGCTACTTGCGGCGCGTAAAACGAATTGAACAGTTCGATGAGTCGATCACTGGCGGAAGATCCAAGCGTATGGGACGAGTTCCAGAAGTCGTGCACCAGTTTCCGAATATCTGCCTCCTTGTCCGCGAGACCCTGTAGCAGTAGTTGCCTCGTTTGTTCCGTGATCGACGAGCTCAGCTCCTTCTTGAACAGAGTCATTGCGAGAGTGATAAGCAGGCGGCGTATCGCTGGGTCTTCCTGGCCGACTGCGTAGCCAAAGAGATTGAGCCCCCCACGATCTTCTGGTCCCACGAGTCGCTCAGTCGCCGCTTCGTCAACGTGCACGATCAAGGCTTCCATGAGACGAACAGTATGTAGCTGGACCGTGTGATTGCCATGCGTGAGGAACCGCCCGAGAACCGGCTGGCAGTGCGTGAATAGTTCTTTGACCACAGATTCGTTCTTCGCTGCGTTGCCCAAGCATTCAACGGCACTCAGTGACCAGGCTTCGATCGCGATAACCTTAGGAAGCACGAACGAGAGACGATGGAGCATCGCCGAATCGATCACACTCGGGTCGTGAAGAGAGACACTGCGCAACAAGGCGAGGAAACGTCCGAAGTCTTCATCGTGGAAGTACTTCGTGATTCGCTCCACAAGCTTACTGCGAAATGACTGGGACGCCACGCCTTGATCGTGAGCTGCTAGCAACAGGCCACTCACCTCAGCAGCCACGTTGTAGATGCTCGGTCGTTTATGCTCCATTGCCTGAAGGATTCCGTTCTCGAGTGAGTTGCTGCTGTCTGATGAGAGCGAGAAATCCGACGTGAGCTCGTCGGCAAGCCCTGCGGACAGCATCGCACTGATCACTTGTAGAGCACTGTAGCGATTGGCTGCTTCTCGACGCGGATTCTGATCTTGAGAATGAAGCAACTTGGAGATCACGGAGACGTCGAGACGAAGGTTGCTTTTCCACAACATGATCAACTGTGTGATCAGCAGCAGGTTGTCTTGCATGACCATGTTCGTTTCATCATCCGGCGCCAGTTTGATGAGCTCGTTCACGAAGCGAGTGGCTGAGACGCGCATAGTTGACACGTCAATCTCCTTCCATTCATCGACAAGTAGTCCGCAGCAATCGCGAAGCAAGTAGTGGAACTCGGCTTGCTTGCTCGAGGACGAAGACAATGTCGCCTCGAGCAATGCGTCGAGCATCTTGTCTGCCCACATGGAGCTGTACCGCTCGAAGACATCCGGAATATCGAGCACAACCTTGACCAGGAAGAGACGAATGTTCAGTTCCGTCGTTGGGTCGGCCACAACTCCATAGATCTTCTTCATCCACGCTGGCATTGTGGACGGATCCCATCCGTCGCCAAAGTCAGCCTTCATTTGCTTGAGGACGCGCAATAACGGGATCATGCACGGATGGTCATTGAGTGGATCCAGCTCCACTTCGATCGCGTCGTAGATCGCCTCTCGTGCTGCCAGCTCACCGCTGCCGAGCAGCTGAAGTGATGCAGATCCCGTCATTGATGTCTGGCTCAAACTGCTGCCAGTGAAAAATCGAAGCGAGGCAGCTGAGTCTTTGCTGCTTCCACGTGAACCACGACCGCCTGCCTGGGTGAGATTTTCTTGGCGTTGCTGCTGGCGAAGAGTTGTCGCAGAATAACTAGAAAGCTGAACGCGGTCAAAGACCTTCGTCTCCTTCGTGAGCTGATACTCGCGCGCAACGTCAATGATGTTGACCCAGAGCGACTCCTGGAACAGGATCTGGTCGAAGAACTTCTCTTGCTTCTGCGTGCGCGACACCGCTGTCAGCAGACAATTGTACGCTTTCCAGCAAGCGAATCGCGTGAGATCACTCGTGCTGTCGTGCGACTTGGTCACAAATTTGCTCGCGCATTTGCACACGAGCATAGTGAACTCGCGCCCTTTGCCATTGGCGTGGCCCAAAAATGCGTTGTTGATACTGCCGCGGATCTCGTCTGGGTCGACAAGGCGGAACAAAACTTCCACCAGAGTAAACGCGACTCCAGCGGCGAGAAACGCCCCGGCGGTGACGATTTCCCCCGAGTTGGCAATGAGCGTAGCGAGCTTGCTGACCATGGTTCCGCCGGCACGCTGGCTGGCTTGAGAAGTGTAGAACTTGCTCAGGTCCGTTTCGTTCTGGAGCTCGATGACAGGAATGAAAAGCTGGTCGAGAAGCATCTTGCGCACGTTTTGATCCACAGAGAGATCCAAGAGCGTGTCCGTGAGTTTCACCGAGAACGAGAGCTTGTCTTCTTCGGTTCGCGTAGCGTCATCTCCGGTGCTGCTTGCAACAGCGGCTGCGAGTCTGCTCAAGCTTGCTCGGATGTCCTCGATAAAGAGATGGGTGTCTCCTTCTTTTAACGCGAAGAAAATCGCTGGCAAGTACTCCACTCGTCGAGACTCCTCGACAACCGATAGCAGTTTGCCCAACAGCATCTGAAAAATGTCGTAGTCGCGCGTCCGCCGTTTCACGTCCGTGGAGGTGATCGGGAACTCGTCCACAGAAAACTTGGCTAGCGCTTGCAGTACTTTCTCGTTTTCTTCCGTGGCATCGGATGGTCCGAGAGCAGCTAGCACTGAGAGGCAGTCTCCCTTCACAAAGTGTGAATATTCCCGGCGCGACAACAGTTTCAGCGCACATTGCCGAATATCGGAGTACAAGCCGCTCTGTAGACTGCTTTCGACACGCTTCGAGCTCCGACGTAACACTGGCATCGACGCGAGGAGGACCTCGAGCAGCAGCTGCGCCTCATCCGCATCGGCATGAGCGTCGACTAGACTCTTGGGAACCAACTCGTGGAGATAAGGCACGTACGTCTCGACAAAACCATCCGTGGCGCTCGACCGTGGAGGGAAATCCTTCGACGAAGCGACTTGATTCAGCAGCTCAACGAGAGCAGCCAGACGCAACTTCATTGTATCACTTGCCTGGCTTGGAACGATGAGCTTCCCAGCGACGTCGTTCCAAACCAGCTGATGTGGGAAGAACTGCAAGAGATCACGATAGACCACAGCGAGCTTGGCGCTGACATCTTTGTCGTCAAACAAAAGTCCGATGTCCCAGCCGAAAAAGCATGCAGCCTATGCGCAAGCATCACACGTCTTTAGACCTCACAAGACCAGGCGAACACGCACACACACAATTCCGCTCACCTTCATAGCTTCTGCTGCCAATGAGCGACTTTCTGGACTTGCGGATGGGTCCTCAAGCGTCGTGATCGCCCAGGATGAAAACAAATCCGCTCGGGTGGAATTCCTTGTGGTAGGGATCAGACCGAAATCGACAAACTGTGAGCATACAACACACAGTGAGTCCTTGTACACACCAAGCAATCCGTTCTAGACCAACCTTGTTCACCGTCTTGACCGAGCGGAGAGCGCGATGGAGGCTCTCGGCTGGTTCTGATCGAGTCGCTGTTAAGCTGGTTTCTTGGGTGTACTCTTCTGCAACCCGCATGAGTTCCTTCGCCAAATTATGGTCTGACTGCGCGACATCTTCGCAGAAACTCTTGATCTTCTTGGTGCAGTCTCGGCTTTGCGTGTCACCACGAATGTCAAGGTCCGTGTCGAGCGCGATACACTGCACTACCATGCGCGCGAAGCTTTGTTGGGTAGACAAGCTTCCCAAGTCCAAGAGTTCCTCGACGAAGTTGCTGCCAGAGGATTTGAAAGACGTCCCCCAGAGCTCGATGACGACGGTAGCCGATTGGACTAAGGCGTGGTGAAGGGCCATTTGAAGGTCGACGCTGAGCAACTCGTTTTGGTCTTGCTGGAAAGCGACCAGAGACGGATACTGCTTCAGAAGACGTTGAACCGCGATTGAGACTGCTGATTGCGCGCGTGTGTCACCAGTCGAGGGGTTGAGCAATTCATCTTCCGAAAACTTCCTCTTCGTATGTCCTTGATCACGGGGACTCAAGTAGATCGCGGCATCCGATCCGAGGATTCCAGACGACCACACGTAGCATTCTACCGACGCCGTGAGCTGATCGAGCCAATCAGTGACGACACTCAAGTTCCAGTTGGTTCGATCTTCAGCATGAACCAGCACAGCAAGCTCATCAAGCGGTGCGAGAACACGATGGACTGGATATGGTCGCTCTGAACGCTCTTGCTCGGCTGCATAGCCTTCTATCCAACGCTTGCACGTTGATCCGCTGACGATCGGTGTGAACGCGAGGAAAAGATGGCGACATGTAGCTCGATACGCAGTCTCTCGACTGGCACACTGATGGAAAAGCCATCGCGAGAAAGCCGCAAGATTATCATCAGCACTCTCCACCAAATCCTCAAATGACGCGCTTGACTTGGATCGTGAAAATGCTGTCGGGTATCGCACAACGGCGCGTTGCAAACGGAAGATTGCCTTCGTGATCATATCTTGCAGAATTTGGACATCCGCGTTCCCACCCCGAGCGTCTCGCCCACACAACTTGAGAGCGAGCAGGAAGTTCTTGAGGCATTGCAAACCAAATGCTTGCACGACAGCCACATCGTCTTCTCGCAGCGTTCGAAGAAAGTAGCTGATGGCTGTCGCTGCTCCTGTCCTTTGAGCTGGGCCCGGGTGACGGCACAGCGAAAAGAGACGCTGAAATACCTTCTCCGCTTTCGCAAATCCTCCCGACGTTGCACCGCTGGATTCCACAGCTGATGTTAGACAGGTCGATAAGCACTTTCCCGAGATCTCACGGATCGCTGTACTCGTCTCGTGCGACAACCCTTCCACGAGTTCATCCATGATACTGGAAAACTCGTGTGGGAAACTGTCACTTCCGTGGCAAAACCATCTTGTGATCTGGAAGAGGAGTGGCTCGAAGAGTGATCGACAGATCTTATCTGCATCTGTCGCGAGGCCGAGAACGACTGGGAAGACTGCCTTCCACAAGGTGAAATACTCAGACTTGGAGCCGCTGGTGTGGGGGTGTGTAGCTGTTCGACCGCAGAGGTAGCTCACGAGAGCATGGTAGACTTCGCACGCGGACGCTTTCACTCTCCGGTCGGTACTTTCACACGCCAAACCACCGATGTGGTTGAATAAGCTGTCGAGCGATACGTCAACGAGTGCTTCTCCGAGCTTGATCGCCAAATTCAGCGGATTTGGGGGAAGGCCACGACCGGGCTTGTTTGTTCTCTGGCCACTGTCTTGACTGAGGAGAAGAGAAGCTGAACCGCCAGCTTTACCGACAAATACGACGACACGGCGTTGCAGCTTGCCCCAGTCGGATGTGCTCTGAGCATCTTGAATTGAGATACCCTTCGATTTTGGTCCAGGCACAAGCGGCAAATCATCGTCTGAAGAAGCTGGATCGGCGTAGTCAAGGTAGATTGCGAGGCACGGGATGACTTGATTGAACACAGTCTCGAGTCTGACTCCGTCCGTGCGTTGCCATTTCTCGAGACCGGCGATAGCCATCTCAGCCGCCGGAAGAAACGATCTCCCCAACAGAAGAGCTGGCACAGCAGCTCGTGCGAAGTCTTCGGCAGACAGAAGATTGGATGGTGTCGCAAGCACACAGCCGGCAGTTGCGACCAACAGTTCATCTCTGTAAAATCGAAGATTCCGAGCGACTCGGCCAACGAAAGAAGCGTAGCGAGCCCGCAGAGCTTTACGCTCGTCCTGGACTCCCTGCGTGTCGGCTTCCTTGGCTTCGTCGTCGAATATCTTCAATGAATCAGCGACGAGCGCGAATGTTCTTGTGATTCGATAGAATGCCGACACCAACGGCAGTTGTCGTGACTTCTCAAACATCATCGTCATCGCGCAAGGTACCTGATTTCAGACATCATCAGACAAGACTCCCATCATAAAGCATTGCGATTGCATTACCCATGCCCGAAGATGCTCCGCTTGGAGACGTGGACCAAGTCTCTCCATGAACTCGGTCAAATTGAGCATGATCGAGTGATCTCGCGGTACGTTTGGCTAAAATATACGCGCAATTAGTATGAGTACGGAGCGTGGTACTCTATGCTCAAAACCATCATACCTTGTAGCCGCCGCTGCTGGACCCCGCACGAGCCTCTTGGACGTCGTACTGGTAGGTAAGATCGAGCCCTCTCACCATCTCAAAAATTGCGTACAGTAGCGTGTCGAGTAGGCGCTGTCGGATAGCTGTCATCGATTCTTGCGATTCCCCAGACCAGTTCTTGTCCAGTTTGTTTCTCAGGCCGGTGAGCGAAGAGCTCGTGTGTTTCGTGTACTTCTTTCCACGAAGCATGGCAATCCACAGATCTTCTAACTCGTAGAGGAGCTTCGTCTCGACGTTTCCCGTCTCGGGGTGGTACAGGATGGCCTACAAACAAAACGATCGTAAGCCACCAGAATGAGGTTAGTGCTCACAATGTTCAAACGCACCATGTCTCGCGCATCGGTGACGTTAGATACGGTCAATAAGAGCAGGTGATGCACGATTCGATCCATCATCAGTTGATCTGCCTTTTGCTTTCGCACGGCAAGGACGATCGCCAGGATCGACTTGTACAGCAGAATCTTCGACCGCCACAAGCAGTGCGGATACGCGTTCAGCACATGTCGAATGATGTCTTCCAAGTAGGCGATGTGCGCGTCGTCCAGCTCGATCGATCGAGGCTACAATCACGACTCTCAGAACTCATGGGACCTTAACCAATCTACCAGTCCCAGATTGCTACTCACCTGATCCGCAAAGTTTGCGATGCACTGGATGAAGCCGGAAAAGATAGACCAGCGCATGGCTGTCGCTCCGTTGCTGAGAATGAGCAAATTCTCGCCGTACTTGCGAAGTCGTGCTTCAATCTTGAGAAAGCCGCCTTCGCCCAGATACAGCATGATTGCAGGTGCGAGGAAATTGATGCACTGCATCGTGAACGACACCATCGGTCCAGCTGCGTCCGTGTCAGCTAGCACCGGAAGCAGGTCTTTGAGAAGCCGGTTCAACGACTTCTTGCGCGACTCCTCTTTTTCAGACGCCAAGTAATCGCCCACGATGCGCATGACTGCGTCTGACGCTGCGAAAGCGTTCTCTTTTATCTTCAGCGCGCATTGACACAACACCGCATCAGTGTCTTTGTTATGCATCTGCCCACATTGCCATAGCGTACCGTTTTGTTCTCTGACGTTGTGCAAAACTTCATGAACGAGAACCATGCGTACGCGTTGGAGCCCATCTCTTCACAAAACAGGCCAGCGTGGATGGCCAGAAATTGGAGCGCAGACTTTGTCACTTGGTACCGGGACAACTGGCCGTCGACTGTAGTTGCCAAGATGCGATGCAGGTAGCTATACACGTCGGCAATACACAGATTAGTCCACGGTGTTCCCCATCACCTCGTTGCTTGACGTACGTGTAGAGCTTCTGTTTCTTGCCACCGTCTTTGCCGTTTTCGTTTCGTCCAGAATCAAAAACGAGTAAGCGAGTCAGCGCCTCTAGCAGTCCGTTGATCAGCAGCATCTCCGGTGCATTCGTAGCGAACTGCTTCTCCAGCGAGTCTTCGATCCACGGCAACAGCTCGCCCACTTTGGACTCGACTTGCGCCGGAAACGCGCTTGCAACATGGCCAATCACCTCCAGCATCGATCCCTAGTACCCATTGCAGTGTCAGTATACACTGTCTGTTCCCAGTCCGATTAAGATGATCAAATCACCTTTGCAGTCTGCGTCGCCTTGCTGAACTTGAGATCGTAGAAGAGCTTGTCCACGTACGCGGACGGATCGATATCCTCCGCCGTGAGCCGTGATTCAGCAAACTGCAGCGCATTGATCACCACGTCCAGCGCCACGGCGCGTACTTTGTTCGACCAATCGCTACGTGCGATGCTCTGGCAACGGCGCGTCGTCTCGACAATGTGCGACCGCGTCACCGCGACGTGGTTGCCGTACGTCTTCACAAACTCCGCGAGCAGCTCCAGCACCTTGATACGTGCGTGGGAGATCTCTTTCTTCCTCACATCCTCGCTCATCTTGCCGCTTCCGTCCAGAAACTCGATGAGACTCGGTGGATCCTGGCTCTCAAACAGATACGTCGTTGCCTGTTGGGCCAGCGCGCGAGAGCGCACCATACAGTCAGCGACCGCGCGCTGTAGGTGTTCCACGCTCTCTTCCACACTGTCCACCGCATGCTCGTTCTCTAGGAACGCGCCCAGCTCCTTGAGCCTGTCGCGCACCTTGTCTGCCATGATGGTTCGCGATGCGCGGGTTCAACTGGGGGATACGGAATTAAGTTCGCATTGCAGATGCTAAGTACGTATTGCGAATTTATTGGCGGACACGCTCTACAATTTTTATTGCCCTCAATCATGAAAATGCTGCACTATTGTCGAAGAAGATCCTCGATGTCCACTGGCTGGTACTCTCCCTTGGCCTTCTCGACGAACACGACGCCCTGCTCGATAAGGATATGGTGCTTGCCGAAGATGTACACTTGCTGGCCGTCGTGCTGGCCCTTGGGCATGAACGTGAGGTCGCTCTCGATCGCCAAGTGCTCGACCAGATCCTTGAGATTGACTTCGTGGGACGAGCGACGGGGTTTCTGCTGCTGCTTGGTGCTCTCAAAGCGTCGACGCGAGTCAGCCGCTGAGTTTTCATCAAACGAATCGACGTCCTTGGCCTTGACCAGAGCTTCTTGGTAGCTGGACGGTGCATGTCGGTTCAGATCAGGCACAGGGTATTCCGCATCAAGTTCTCTCTCCAGCGCTGCTTCGAGGAGAAGCAATGCACCTTGGAAGTGGATGAGAAGCCGCGGCTGTGTACTAAGCTGTTGTTTCGCGAAGAACTTCTTCCACCCGACGTACCACGTCTCGAGCTCGGACAAATTTGGTGAGTCGGCCACCCATTTGCGCAGAACTTTGAGCCACTTGGGGAAGAATTCGCCTTCGAACAACGCAACAAACTGGCGTTCTGGGAGATAGTCGTGCCATGCCAGCACCCATCGAAGAGCCTCGAGTGATTGATCGTGAGGGTCGATTTCGAATTCCCGATGGAGACAGCGAATCAGCTTGCGAAGGATGTGGCGATGAGTGAATTTGCCGTACTCAGCTTCTCCCCAAAGCTCACGCCACGGAGAGATGACTGGCAAGACTGACGCATCAGAAGGATGCCACTGAGCAAGCGCTTCGCCTAGCGCAAACTGGACATCGGGGAATATGGATTCCAGCGTAGGTCCTAGGTGCTGGGACCACGGCTTAAGCCACTGGTGCATAAAGGTCTTGCCGCCCGCCTCTAGCTTCCACCGCTGGCACTCTTTTTTCAATCGCGGGAGCACGAGCTGGTTTAAAAATGCTGCGGCAAACTCCGGCGAAAGATGTGGGCGAAAGCTCTGGAACCACACGGCACACCCTGTAGGGTCTTGCTTCACATCCCACTGGACATTCACCATTTGGACGACTCCTGGCCAGAGCGCTTCCTCCAGGATGTAGTTGAAGATATCGTCTCCGAGTGGGTTTGCCTTCTCGCGAATATGATGGAGGACACCGAAACCGCTTCCAGAAGTATCACGTTCCGATCCGTCGGGAGACTCGACGAGGAAGAGCTGGATATGTTGGAACTGCTCGAGAGCGTAGTGAAGCGCATTGTCATTCAGCATGTCTGACGACAGGACCAGTGCTTTCATCGGCGCGATCACGAGAGAAGGCACCACTTGGATGAGCTTGTAAGCTTCAAATTCCCGCGGGTGGCTGGCACGAAGATCTCTCAGACCATTGAGGATCTTATCGACCGAGAGGCTCTCGCCTGCCGTCGAGGCCACTGCCTCTAGCTTCTGCATCTTCGCCATCGTCTCTTCGACCTTCGCCCACCGCAACGAATCACTTTCTACCTGTGATTGTAGAATCTGCGCTTCTTTCTTCATGCTCTCCACGGTCGATGTGTTGGTGTCGATCTTCTGCGTCAAATCGTAAATGCGGCCTTGAGCGAGGTTCACAACCATGCGCACGTTGTAGATGAGCTCCTCCCCTAAACTCGGCCGTGCGGCATCAAGCTTGGCTTTGTCGACGTAAGCATCCGTGAGGTGGTCGAGAACGCGGACGTCGGGGCCACGCATGTCCAGGATGATCTCGTTACGCGGTTTCTTCGAATGAGCCTCGTGGCTCACCTCAGCTGCCTTCTTGTAACTACGTCCGCCCGTGGGCACCTTCCGCTTTCTCCAGAGAGAATCGTCTTCGTACAGTGCCTCATTCTCCCGTTGCTCTTTCTGCTGCTCTTCTTTGTCGTCAAACGTCTCGCCCTTGAGCTCTTTCTCGAGACGCTTGTTCTGCTTCAACGCGCCAGCCTCCTTGAACGTACCGAAGCCAAGACCCATCTGCACTGGACGCTGCACGACCTCGATCGTCGCAGTGACGCCCTTCTCGTCCTTGCCCAAGCGGCCGCTGAAGCCCATCTTCGCCATCATCTTCATGCCGAAGCCGGTGGTGTGCTTCTGCCACGTGAACTTGCGCTTCAACTCAGCTTCTGACAGCGCGCGGGGCTTCTCAGCAGTGTCGCTCGCTTCAGCCATCTTCACGTCCTTTGCCTCCTCTGGCTCCTGCCGAAAGGAGCTGCCCAAGCCGGCGCGTGGCATGTCATCCTCATCCCACGTCTCTTCGTTCGCGAAATTCCGGCGCATTGCTGCCTGCATCATCGGGTTCACCGCCTGTGCACCATCATCAGGGGACGCTGCAGCACCCTCTCCACCCGGCTGCTGCTCGCTGGCCTTGGATTCCTTCCGGAAGAGCCGCGCGAAGTCCGCGTTCGACAGGCCGCCCGCCATTTCTTGGTCTTGCGTCGCTGCATCATGCAACGCCCAACAAAGACAGCTTTCGTACTTAAGAACCACTAAGTTCGCATCAACCCATTTCGTACTTTATCGAGGTTTGCGGTAAATCCAGTAATTCGAAAGCTAACACATATAAGTAGGCTTCCTCACACCAAAAGCACACTCTGAAAATGAAGGAAACCTCATGGATTACAGAAGAGTTCGCGTGCTTGCCTACGGTTTCAGTTCTTCGTACAGACTGCGTGCACGTCTTCATGCTGCTACATCCATCTGGTCGCGCGTCTGAGGTGACTGAGATCCTGTCAAGCTTCCGCGCCTTCATGCAGGGGGGGAATCAAATGGCCTAGCGGCGTCCTCCGTCGTTGTAGCGGCCACTATCGTTGTAGCGACCACTGTCGTTGTAGCGCCCGCCGTCTTGAGGCCGTGAGTTGTATCCACCATCGCGACGATCATCGAAACGCGACTCTTGGCGGTAGCGGTCGCCCCCAGACGATTGCGGGTAACCGTTGCTTCCACCATCACGGTAGTAAGACGACGCCGGTGGCGGTGGACCACGCTGCGCGAATGGTGCACTGCTGCCTTCGCGGTTGTACGCCGACGACGAAGCAGTGTGGGACGAACGAGACGAATGGCCACTCGACGGCGCCACGAGAGCCTTCATCTTGAAAAACTGCAGCGCCTGGCTGAGCGTGGGCAGGATCGACGACTCGATACGACCGAAGAAACGGAAGCCGTTCGGCTTGACCTCCATGTGGCAACTGTGTGGGGTCGAACGCGCGATGAACGTGATCGAGAAGCAGCCTGGGAACTTGGTGTACAGGTGGAGAATGTATGGGATTCTCGCAGGGTGGGCCTTCTTCTGTTTGATGAGATCTTCGTGCACGTCTTCAAGCTGCGCGTTCTTGAAATACTTGTACTTGAGGACTTCATCGACCAAGTCGTTCATCGGATCCACAAAGCGTGCAATCAGTTCATCGATCGTCTCGAACGGCTCTTCCTTGATCACGAGCTTCGCACCGAGGCGAGCCTCTGATGGTTTGTCCTTCTCCAGGATGTCAAAGTGACGGTAAACTCCCTCGAGCATCTTCCACGTCAGCGTCAGATGATCAGAACCCAGCGTACTTGGACGAATCACGACATCTCCGACAGGCTGTTCACGCAAGTACTGCATCGCCGTTTGGCAGTTCACGTTCTTGAACAACGGGTGGCCGATTTGACGCTTCTTTCGCTTAGGAGGGGCGAGCGCGCTTCGGCGTTCACTAGCGTACACGTCCTTGTCGTCGTCGATCATCAAACGGTTGAGGAGCTTGTCCAAACGAATGTTTCGGTCGTCGCGAATACGGTTGATCATGCCGAATCGGTTGATCGATCGCTCGTCAAAGCCCTCTCGGTTCATGAGAGCACTCGTGTTGCAACCAAGCTCAGCTTCGAAACGGCCGTTCGGGTCCTTCTTCAAGCTCAGCACACGCGCGTTCACCGTGATTCCCTTAGGGAACCCGTTGGTCTTGATGTATACGTCGTCGTTCAAGTAGTCTGGGAGGAGTTCTCGTCTCAACGACGCTCGCATGCCGTTGTGGAGACGCACGCGAACAAACTCGTTTCCGGCCATGTGGAGCAACGTGCACGGCACGATGATTCCGGTACGGAAGGTTTCACTGGTCTCTCCGCTGAGCAAGATGAACAATTCGTCTTCGCGTGGCATCTCGTACGGCTTCCTCTTATCGAAATACGGGTAACGCAGCTCCCGCTTGATGTACTCGAGAGTGAGAAGCTTTGGTCCCTTTTTCTGCAGCTCCAGTCGGCTCGCGTATGCTGGCAGGTCGAGCTCAGAGAGCGCGTCCTGGATCTCACCATCCGTCAGGCGCACCAACCGATCTCGCCCCTTGTTTCGGATCGCTGTTGCTGACTGAAACATCGTGTCCTCAACTGCGTAGGAATACTGGTTGGGATCGTACATGTCGATCGTAGAGTTGTTGTTGGCGTCGCCACACATCTTCACGGCCATGTAGTAGCTCTCTGGATGAATTCTTGTATCATCCAGCGGGTTCAGCGGTGCGTCTTTCAGGGCGTCTCGTTCACGAATGCGGATGAACCCAGCACAGTTGCGATAAACGATCTTGCCGACCAAACCCTTCGACAGAAGCTCTTGACGACGTTCGATGAAGCTCTTCGCTCGAATCTTGTCGAGAAGAGACGTTGCCTTAACGGGTCCAACACCACAAATGAACTGGAGCTGGTACGACGAGTGGCGGTGGTTAGCGAGCAAATTGATGTCGACACCGTGCTTGTTGATCACTTGAGAGAAGACCCGATCGTACTCGCGCAACAGCATCTCCTTCACGAGCGAGTGCTGCATCTCGTGCACAGTCAGGTACAGGAGCTCGCGGCCACGCAACGGATCGTCCAAGGTGTGGTTCCCCCACATCGCACTCAGCTCTGACGCAGGGTTACGAAGGTATCGACCCAGGCCGATAGCAGCTCGAATCGGCTCCGACTCTTCTGGGAATTCAAGCTCAGCGCGCTTCGATCGACTGTACATGTTCGCGACGTCATCCTTGAGGAAAGTAATTTCCATCCAGTCTTTTCCGTCGTGGTTACCGAAACGGTTCGCGTTGTCTCGACCCAGCTCGTGACGAACGGCATCGACGAGTTCGCCCATGTCCATGCACTTCATTCCGCCAGACACATTGATCACAACAACGTCCGTTCTGGAGTGCTCTTGCAAGAATCGGAAGAGGGTGTTCGTCAGGGTACGAATGTGTTTCTCCTCACGTCGGCAGTGGCCCTGGGTCTTGTCAACAAGCTCGCCGTTGTCGTCCAATGCGACCATGTGCATGATTGCCTCCGGTCCGTTCTCAACCCAGATCGAGATGATAAATGGCTCGACGCCATCCTTCGACTCAAATGGACGCACGGCAAGACGCTGACGCATTGCAGCACCGCACTCCTTCACAGTGAACTCTCGCGAAGACACGAGAAGATCACGCTTGAGCTCACTCTCGAACGATGGAACCAGGGAAGAACTCACAGCCTCTTGGAGAATCTGGTAGCGCTGGTTTTCCCACTCCTCATCTGCATCACTGCGGCTGTCGCTGTAGATGTTCTGCAGCTGCTCGATCAGTTCTTGCAGATTGTTGTTCGCGATCGTGATCTTCACCAAGCCTTCTTTCTCTGCTCGGATAAGTCGCAGCCACAAACCCTGGTGCGAAAGTGCCTCCAATACTGGCATGCCGTCGAGATATTGGAGGCCGTGGCAGTAATGGAAATCATCGATTTCTTCCTGGCCTTTCACCGTCGCCTCGGTGAAAAGACGCGCGTGCTGGCGGTAGACATCACGAAGGCACTTGCGTACGTTCGGTTCCGCGGCAATTCGCGTCGCAGCGATGTGACGAGCTCCACGCATCACGTCATCCACCATGGGGAACTCCTTCGAGGTGAACTTCTGGCCGAACACGCCTGGGCTTTCCTCTGGCGTCGGGACATCACGAAGAGCAGGGTCGTGGTCGATTCCAACGAGGATACCACCCAACACAGTAGCGTTCATTGTGAACGCGTTCGTGACAAAGCGAAGCCCACCCTTCGTACAAATCTGGTAGAAGTTGCGTCGGGCAGGACGGCGGTACTTGCGGTCCAGGGTGGTTTGTTCTTGCGAGTCAGACGCGTCGAGCGCGAAAAACTCGGCCATGTCTTGGTAGCACTTTTCTTCGGGCATGCTGGTCATCTGATCGTAGCAATCACGGACGAAGCCCGACTCTTTCGCACTTGCTCCATCCACGACCTTCACAATTCCCGACTGGAACGACTTGCTCTTTCGCTGCAGCTTGTCCCACTTCACATCAAGATCCAAGATCTCGTACAGATCGCGCGACGTCAGACCGGCAGGCTTCCAGAACTCCTTGCAATACCGCTGCACAAATGCTGGTTCCAGCTTTTCGTCATGGTAGAAGCGAAGCACACTGTCGATCGCAGACACGACTTCGCCGGCAAGCACACGCTTGTCATCCTTCGTCTTGAGGATGAAACGGCTGATCCACTCGGACTCGTCATTGCGATCTTCGGCGTCCGGAAATTCTCGGCCACCATAGATCTCCTGGAAGCGTTCCGGCAGGTCCTTGTCGCGAACTGCAATGATCTCAGGTGTCATCATGTGCTCTTTGAGCACGTCTGGTTCGTACTTCTCCAACAACGCCGCCTTCTTCGACTTGGGCGCCGCTTGAGACTCTCCACCAACAGCGCCACGCGTGGCCTCGAGGAAACCTTCCATGTCGCCGAACAGCTCTTCCGCTTCGCCCATTTGGTACATCGAGGGGCCTTGCATTGAGGCTGGAAGTGGCGCCTGCTTTCGACGGCGACGCGGCCCGTCGCGTCCTTCTTCGTCATCATCCACAATGAACTCATCGATATCGTCACTCTCGTACTCGTCCGTGCCCATGTAGTTGTTGTTGTTGTTCCGCGCCGGCGCAGCGTCCTCCTCTTCATCATCGGAGTCGCCAAACATTCGGTAGCTGAGCTCGCGCGACATCAAACCCGAGTCGTTGTTCTTGCGCTTCTTCGAGGAGCGGTCCATGTCCTCGTCTTCACTGTCCGATCGCGTTGGGCCGGTGTCCATGCCCATGTTTTCGCGCACCAGCATCAGATCTTCATCATCCACCTCGTCGATCTTCTGCTTCAAACGGCGCAGTTTCTTCTCCTTCTTCTTGCGGCGATGGCGACGGCGACCACCTTTTACATCATCGATTCAGTGAGCGTGTTCTATCGCTCAACGGCTGCAAAAGCCAATGGCACTCACCACCATCGTCGTCCGAGTCTTCGTCGTCGTCCATGTCGTCCACAACGAAGCCATCGGCCTCGTACTCGTTCTTGTCTTCACCTTCATCGTCAGAATCATCGTCATCCGAGGCTCCTCCTTCTCCATCTTCGCTCTCCGACGCTTCATCGTCAATGAAAGACGACTTCGGACGCTGCAAAATGGCATCCAACAAAGCCGTTACACTCCATTTCCACCGCGCCATCCATCCACAGAGAGCGACGCTGCCACTACCTTCTCGTCTTCATCATCGCTGTCGTCAATGACCTTGGATTTTTTCGATTTCTTCGCCTTCTTGCTGCCATCCTTGCTCAAACGGCGCTTCTTGGTCGGCTTTTTCTTCGCCTTCTGCTCGGCTTCCGAGCCCGAATCCGACACTAACGGCGACGCGCCGCCGTGCTTTTCATCTACAGCCACCATATCTCCATAAGCAAACGCTCCTCTGCATTCTCCCCACTCATGTCCACGCGGTGGCGCGACACGAAACGTACCGTCGGACGAGGCCATTTTTATGGTCTTGCTCTGTGTGTCTCTGTTTCTGCTCGCTCACTCTTGCTCTTGGACTGGGAAAACCGCGCACTCACACGCAGAGAACTCCTTCCTCTCTCTGTGCGCTGTGCCGCGCTCTCTTCCTCGTTGATCGCCGCGCTTTCGTCGCGCTGCTGCTGCTGCTGGTGCTCGTCGCGTCCTTCGCTTCCAATGGCCGCCACACCCCACGACTGCCCGCGTTTCGTGTCCGCTCTGTGTAAAGAGCTCCCCCTCCCTCCCCAACCAAAGGGGGCTTCAACCCAACCGTGTTTTAAACACAGTCACGTACCTTTTTTTCGGTTCAGTGTACCGCTTTGAGTGGTGTGTCGTACCACTTTTAAGGTACATAATTTGAACAATCGCTGGAAGGAAAAGTTGGCGCGAGATCGCCATTTGCGCCAATGGGAAAGCAAGCGACGCCCTCATGGATGGATCCGCGATGGCTGCACGCAGAGCGTCGCGCGACGCGTCTCCTCGGGTGTCATCTGCATATCCAACGCCTGCGATTGTGGGCCAGCTAGACGTGCAAGACTTGGCGCATTTTGAGCCACGCGAGCGCCAGTAAAATCCGTCCAAAAATGGCGTTTCCGGCACCTCCGCGACTACGCAGCTTCCGGCAGTACGTGCTGCTGCTTCTACTCGTCGTGGTCGTCGCGGCGCTATTCGTAAATGTGCTTGGTACGGTGGAATGTAATATCCAGACGCTGCAGGATGGGAGTTGGGAGTATTGATAGGCTTTGGTGTTGTGGACCATAGGCGAGCGAGCGCCGACGCCGCACCTAATGTGGAGTGCGAGTCCTCTCAACACTGTGACGCTCTCCGAGCCAAACGACGTGTGGGTGGATGTGGACGATACGTCTGTCACGTTCGAGCTCACGAATGAAGCGGTGGTGCTGATTTCCTACGATGTCTCAGTCTCTCATTTCCAGAGCGAGGACGCTGGGACGATGCCGTCCGACCAGAGCGAGGTCGCGTTTCGCGTCGTGCTGGATGGTCTCCCGTATCGCGAGTCGGGAACCACCATGGGTGATAAGGAGCCGCTCGTGACCGTAGGGAGTGGTTACCTCGCGGCTGAGCTCCCTGCTGGACCACACAAAGCCACTCTCCAGTGGAGAAAGCACGGTCAGCGAACGAAGCGCTGGATGATCGCGAGCAATTTGTTAGACGGCTTCGCCGGAGGCCGCAACCTTCTCGTCTCGGCGCAGCACCGATTCATTTGGTACAAGCAGCCACTGAGTTACGCGGCTCTGGAATCCAAGGACGAGTGGGAGCAAGTGCCAGACATGGAACTCAACCTTCGACTGCCCGAAACCTCGACCATGCGCTTCTTCTACCAGATCCCAGTGCGACCCAAGATCGTGCTGTACTCACGCGGTACGATACCATGCATGATGTGGGATGTGTCTTTTGACTAATGGATTCAAAATACTGTTCTGTAGATGCTGCGGCGTTCGACGAGATCGAGACGGTTATTGAAATCAACGGTGCACGGTATCGGGAGACGGGGTCGTACGGCATTCTGCAAGGAAGTTCCAAGTCATCGATGACGTTAGAAGGAAGTGTGGTACTCGATCTACCGCCGGGAGACTACAACGTCGTGCTGCTGTGGAAACGGCTGCAGCTGTCGGACCGTGGTTGGTACTCCATACCCAGCGCCATCGACGGATTCGGAACAGGCCGCATTCTTGCTGCCGTCGGAGACCGAGGGATGGAGCAGGTCGCATTGTACAACCTCGAGCAGTACTGTCAGCTTGAAGTCGGTGAGTGGTCCGATGTAGGTGACTCGGTGCTCCAGTTTGTGCTCCCGGTCGACTCGTACGTCACGTTTAGCTACAACCTGCCTCTGTCGCAGTTGGACAATCCACAGTTTACCGCCTGGAGTGCAACGAAGTGGGCGCGTATCCAGACACGACTCGTCATCGACGGCATCTCTTATCGCCACCTGTCATCGTACGTTGATGGAGATGTCCGTGGTATCAAAAATGCCAAAGCGAGCATGGTTCTGCCTCTTCTCGCCGGAAGCCACATCGTCCGTTTGCAGTGGCAGAACGTGGACGGAAGCAAGTGGAGGTCAGTGAGCTTCATCACGGATCACGCCTCTGCGTACGCGTCAATATTCGTCTCGCTGAATGTATGGAACAACGATCCACGAGTTCAAGCTCTGGGTGAATTACAAGGTGACGAAGATGTTCCGCTCGAGATCTCGACAATTTCCATCAGCGACAACAAGGACTCGATGGCATTGGACTACGTCGTAACCGTGAGAATGGCGGTCCAGCACGGCGTTCTCTCTCTCCAACCAACACCAGGGATCACCTACACCTCGGGCGACGGTACTCGTGATGAATTTCTTCTCTTCAGTGGCCCCATTAGTCGTGTCAATGCCGTCTTATCACGAATAGCGTACGCCAGCTTCCTCAACTGGTATGGAGAAGATCAACTTGACGTGTACGTTTCCGAACAAGGAAGCACAGGATTCGGGCCTGTGTCATCAAACCAGACGAGCATCAAGCTGAAGATCGCATCTGTGAATGATCCTCCGCGGTTGTCTGTGCCAAGCACCCAAATCGTATTTGAAGACGATGAAGTCAGCTTGTTCGGGGTTCGAGTCGACGACGTAGACGTTTCCTCAGGAGCTACCGGAGACTGTGTTTATGAAGTGGAGCTGTTCACGCTGAGTGGACAACTATCGTTGGGGTCGACGGCAGAGCTACAATTTCTTGAAGGTGACGGTGTGAGGAATCAGTTGTGTCGTTTCAAGGGTGCGCTGGGTGCTGTGAATGCTGCTTTGTTCGAGATTCGGTATCAGCCCGACCGAGATTTCAATTCCAACCAGCACGCGGAACGGATTGGCATCCGAGTGATTGATCACAACTCTCGAGACAACTCCCAGACTGAAGCGTCCGCAACTATTCCGGTTTACGTGCAAAGCGTTGATGACCCGACGACGATATCTGCTGGTCAACTTTTGAGCGTGAAGCTAAGTGGTTACAACGTGGAAACTCACGCGAGCGTTGGAGCCGACACCAAGCTGTTCGTTCGTCTGCAGGCATCAACAGGCTTTGGGAGAATTTTGCTCGGAACTAGCGTCCAAGAAACGCCGCGTGATGTGCAACGCCTTCCTGCAAGTGAATATCCATCCCCATATCTGCAGCTTGGCGGTCCACTTGCACACGTGAAAGAGCTTGTGCAGTCGATCACATACTTGCGGGTGAGGCCCTTCTATGGGTATGAAGTTGTCTACGTGGTGTTGAGCCACACAAACGATTTCAGCGGATCCCGTGAAGAGTCCATCATCGAGCTGTCAATGCACAAGAACGGAACCAAGAATCTGATCGTACTCTCGACAATAGCCCCATCGACTGGGAGCTCGAGTGGCGGAACAGCAGTCACCGTCACCGGTCGTGGCTTCTCAAACTGGCCGAATGGCAACCTCAAATGCCAGTTTGGTGTGAATACTCTCAGCCCAGCTCTCGTGCTCTCCGACACAGAGTTGCGTTGTGTTCCACCGGCTTATGCGGCTGCGGATGCAGGGTGGCGACCGCGAAGAGCATTCGTGATGGTCACTGACGGTGAGACCTTCTTCTCAAATCCGATCAGGTTTGACTATGAAGCGGCGTGGTCCGTAAGTAGTTTATCACCCTTATCCGGACCGCTCGTGGGAGGCACTCGCATCGTCGTCGTTGGTACGAGCATTCCGAACGTCAACTCTCTCCAGTGTGACTTCGGGATAGGTCGGACACAAGCCATTTATCTATCCGACACGATGGCGGCTTGTTGGTCTCCAGGATCATCATCACTGCCGCCTCAAACCGTCGCCGTCCGGTTGACAACGAATGGCCAAGAATTCTCTGCGTCGTTGCCTTTCGTGTACTCAGGTGAGAACTCTCATTGGATTTGTGGCGACGTGGGAGCTTGAACTAATGCTGATGTACGTGTAGCGACGCCGACGATTTTGCCCCTTCAGCCTCAACTCGGGACAAGCAACGGAGGCGAGGTCATTTCGATTTTTGGCGCAAACTTTTTTGAAGATCGGAGTGCGGCTTGTGTATTCGATGGGATTCTCATCGTGCCAGGAACGTGGGTATCGGCGTCAGAAATCCAGTGCACGACACCTGCGTTGATGATAAGCGGGGCAAACGACACAAGTGGTCGATCTGTCTCGGTAGAGCTGACGCTTGGGGGTCGAAGATACTCCACACCAGGAAACTTTACGGCATATGGTAAGCCAGATATCTTGAGCTATGATGCTAGGGCTCTGAGACTCATGCTAACTCATCCGCTGCGCTCTGTAGCCCGACCGGTTGTCACTCGTCTGTACCCAATCTACGCTGTGGAGGAAGGGGACGATTTGATTCTTCTTGGCGAAGGTTTCATGAACGTCACAACCCTCAAGTGCGTCTTCGGATCCAGCGTCGATCAACTTGTGGCGGCTCAGTACATCAACAAAACTGCGGTCACCTGTCGATTTCCTCTTCTGGCCCAGTCAAGCGCTTGGGTGTATGTCGGCGTGTCTCTCAATGGCTTGGTCTCGGACCGTACTTTCGGACGTGCTCTCTTAGCAAACGCTCCTCGTCCTGTTGTGATGAGCGCAGCTCCGCTTGTCGGGTCGTCTATGGGCGGCACCGTGATTTACTTGATCGGGCAAGGCATCTCCGTTTATCACGATATTCGGTGCCAGTTTGGCGTCTTTGGTGAAAGTCGAGTGATGATCTTGAGTTCGACTGCGGCGACGTGTATTGTACCTCCCATTTCGTTGGCGAAGTCAAGTAACATCAAGCTCTCCGTCGTCTTCCGCCACAATGATCGAGTACTCCAGCTTTCTTCGTTGCCATTCACGATCATCAGACAAGTCAGCGTGAAAAAGATTTCAACAGCATTCGGCCTCATTTCCGGTGGAGGAACGTTGGAACTCGTGGTTGCTGACACATCTCAACTGTCGACAATCAGTGCCGTGTGCGATTTCTCGTGTCGTATCGGATCTGGGATCACTCCCGCGACCGTGCAAAACGATGGAAGTATCAAGTGTGAAGTTCCGCCGGTACCAGAGCCAGCAAATGCGTCCGTGGGTATCTTTTGTGGAGATACTCCTGTGACCCCGCGAGATGCCGTTTCGTATTCGTATATTCGGCCTCTTCGACTTCAAGAACTGTTGCCGCGACGCGGGCCTGTCGGAAGTCCTCTCCGTATCGCGATACGTGTTGACCAAAGGGTGCCCGTGGGTGTGTGGTGCATCTTTGGAAGCTCCAGAAGCCTGGCGACCTGGAAGTCGGAGACGTTCATTGAGTGTGGTGCATCGTCTCAACTGTCTGAGCCAGTATCCGTGCAACTTGCAGATGAAAAAGGGAACGTCGTGTCGGAGAATGCGCTGATTTTCCAATTCTACGACCCACCGAGCGTATCCGATATGCGGCCAGCGAGTGGCATCATTCACACCAGAACAAGGCTTGTCATCAGCGGTGCGAACTTGCAAGTCATCGGGTTACTCGAATGCGATTTCGTGAATGGAGCTGCAAACGACACAATCGTGGGACGTGGGTCTGTCATTTCCTCAACACGCGCGATTTGTGACGTCCCCGAGGCTGTGGATTCCTCGTCACCAACCTCACTCCGTGTCGAAGTAAAAGCGGACGGCTACGCTGTTTTCAGTCGCTCAATGCTGTTTGTAAGCACTGTCGGCGGAACATCGGCAACCCCAAGATCAAGTTTCACGTCTGGCGGTGAGACGGTGAGAATCGATCTGGGCGTCGTTCTACCGAGCAGCTACTGGAACATCACCCCAACGTGTGCGTTTGAGAACAAGGTGGTGAGTGGTGTGATCGAAGCGACTCTCAACTCGACGACGACGACTGTGCTGTGCAAGTCTCCAACAGCGACCAAGCCAGGGGAAGTGGAACTCACCGTCAGTCTGAATGGTGTTGACTTCTTCAGCGCGACGAAGGCAGGCGCAGGCTTTTACTATGTAGAAGTCCCCAGTGTGTTCAGTGTGGAGCCAACAGTGTTGTCCTCGTCGGGTGGTACGACTGTCAGGATCACGTTGAAGGCGAACCAGACAGTGGCGCTGTTGCCTCGTCTTTTCTGCCAGTTCAACTCGAATGTCAGCATCGAAGCTACTGACTTTTCCAGCAACGGTGAAATGACTGTTCTCCAGTGCGACTCACCGCCCGATGCCGAAAACATGGGATTCACGTCTGTGCATCTGACGGATGCGAGCGACCTCGTCTCGTTGGCCATGCCCGCACCCCTCGTCTACACCACAGGAATCCGATTCACCCGAGTGTCCCCGAGTCGACTCCCCGCCAACTATGAAGGAGAGCTGAGAATATTTGGCGCTGGGTTCCCGTATTCTCGTTCCATTGAATGTCGCGAGATCGGATCGAACACGACCATCAAAGGCGAATGGATTTCTATCGACGAGATTCGATGCCAGCACTTCAAAGCCCACCAGACAAGCTCCATCGATGTGCGGGTGACGCTGAACGGCCAAGATTGGAGCGAGCCGCTGGGATTGTCAGTTGGCGATGCTTTCGTGCTAACGAAAGTGACTCCAGCTATATTGGACTGCTCACCGGGTACGCCATCCACCGTGATTGTGCGCTCCCAAGGTTTACCACAGAACTCGAGCTTCATCTGTTCATTCAACGGCGTCCCGGTTCCAGCTACTCCCAATGACTCGGGGATCGTCACGTGCAATCTGCCACGTTCTCAACCACCCGGCGCCGTGATCGTTCGACTTTCGACGTCTGATGGCGTGTTCGCCACCGGGAATGCGTCTTTGACGTGTGTATCGCCTCCGCGCCTTACTCGAATCAGTCCGACGCATGGGTTCTCCATTGGAGGCGACGAGATTTCCGTGAATATCAGCTCTTCCGAGCTTTCGGCCGTTTCCTTGAGGTGCTGCTTCAATCCAAGCGACTGTGTTCCTGCTACCGCGATCAGTCGGGGACTCGTGCGATGCATCACACCAGCGCTAACTGCTGGAGGATCTGTGGGCGTATACGTCGAGTTTGGCTACTTGGACTCCAGTGACACCATCGTGTCCAACAAGTTGATCTACCGAGTCGATCCGACTCCAAGCATCGTGGACGTCACCCCAAGAACCGGCACCAGTGCGACGACGATCATAATACGCGGGCAGAATTTCCCAGACTCGATTCGGATTATTTGCGCTCTTCAGCAATCAGGCCTCCGTGTGGAAATGCTGGCACGAAGGAAATCAAACGAGCTCGTGTTCTGCGCGCCTGGCGCAGGTACGAATGAAAGCAGGTCATTGGTGGATGCGTTACGCGGCCCAGCCCAGCTTTCTCTTGAGTTCGAGGGCTACAAGTCACTGGCCTCAGGATTCAACTTCACTGTCATACCAGAACCAGAGCTACGAGAAGTGCAAACCGATGTCGATGGATTGTCCGTTTCACTCGTGGGGTACGACTTTCACAATTCGAGTGAATTGTCCTGCCAGTTCGACTCGCTGGAGACGTCATTCATGGTACCAGCATCGATCAGAAACGCCACTCTGGCACAGTGCGATGTGCCTCCACGGATCACTGGGGGTCGAAGGACAAGCGTGAGTGTCTGGATGAGCGGAAGTCGGCGGATTGTTCGCGGAGACATCACCTCATTTCGGATTGAAATGCCCGGAACGAATTTAAATTCGTGGGAGTTGAGCCCGTCGTCATCGTCACTTTCTGGAGGCGGCATTTTCCACATCGAGGGAAGCTTGTTGGACCAGATTCCCTCCACCGACCAGAACAGCATCTCTTGTTGTTTTGGCTGGCAAGATACGTGTGTACCCCTCCGGTTTGATCAAGCGCGGGCGGAGTGGTTTGGACGGATCCCGCCGATAGAGCAACTGGTCAGCACAGCTATTCCGGTTCATCTGGTGGGGCCAGGGCAGTCATCGTTGAGTTCGCACCCGGCTTGGTTCCAGTACACAGCGAATCCAACAATCACCGACCTGGTTCCATCCCAAGGAAGTTTGGCAGGAGGAGGCACGGTATGGGTTATTGGACAGGGGTTTTCGTCATTCTCGCAAGCCCGATGCCGCTTTGGTAACCTCACAGTCGCAGCGGACGAAGTCTTCGACAATGCACTTAGCTGTGCTCTTCCAGCACAGTCTCAAGCAGTCGACGTCCCCCTAAGCATTGTGTTTTCTGCTGGCAACGAAAGCTCCGTGGAGATATCCGAGTTGGTGGGCGGAGGTCAAACTGTGTTCCACTACGTTGAGGCGCCTCGGGTCGACAAAGCGTCTATAGTCTCTTCGTCACTTCACGGTGCTAACGCGACGCAACTTGCAGTCCGAATTCGCCTCGAGGGTCGTTTTCCGCGGAATTCTGTTGACAAGGCACTGTGCCGAGTTGGAGGCGATGAGTTATCATCGCCGCTGCGGATTGAATCGGGTCTCGTCGAGTGTATGACAAGCCTGGAAGCCAGCGAAACGAGTGTGTCCGTGTCTGTAACCATTGACGGTGTCGCATTCTCCGAATCTGTGATCGTCAGCATTCCAGATGAAGTCGTTCCCACTCAGATAAGCAGCCTGTCTCCTGGTTTCGGCACTCCCAACGGCACGACGCGGATCTGGGTCGCAGGAAACTTCTCACGCAGTATGGAGGGTGACCAGGCGACGGAGATCGATTGTGTCTTCGGCTGGCCCGATGCTGCGTCTCTGCAATCTGCGCCAGCAACGCTTGTGAACGAATCGTCCGTCATCTGCGAGATTCCATCGCGTGATCCCCAGACAGAGTCTTGGTACCTTCCGGTTGGAGTGCGGACTGCATCCGGCGTAGCTACGAGCAACAGATTGCCGTATCGCTATGTTGAAGATCCTACAATCGAGCGCTTGTACCCAGCGACTGTATGGGTTCATAGCGAGTGGGATGATGCTATTACGCTTTCTGGACGAGGGTTTGTGTCGTCACCACTCAGCATCTGCGTCTTGTCGTCGCCAAAGGACAACTCGTCACTAGTGGTCAGTGCCATTTGGAAGTCGTGGAATGAGGTGGAATGTGCCGGCGCCGCTGCAGCCTCACAATCATCAAACTTGACCGGCGACTTCACCGTCGCGTTTTCCCCGAACGGAGTCGACCTCCTGCAAACCGATCTTTCGATCAGCTTCCAACCTGTACCAATTGTGACTGCCATTTCTCCCCTTGTCGGTCCAAGCTCTGGTAGTACGAGTGTCTTGGTGTCCGGTGACTTCATTGGCGAGCTGATGCGCTGCTGTTTTGGGGAGCTATGTGTGCCAATCGAATTCACGGGAGACCGAGGGTCTTGCCGGACACCGCCGCATCCTGTTGGTTCGGAGATGATCACGATCGCGGTTGACGGAGACCAAGACACCGCACTCAAACGGGTTTTTACGGCGTTTAAATTCACGTTCACTAGCCCGCCATATGTGTCGTCCGTGCGACCACAAATTATCTCGCTGAATTCGGATGAGACGACAAATGAAGCCGCCGTCGACGTGCTTGGGACGGATTTCTATGAAGACGCTGGCGTCCCGATCTGTGAGTTCGACAACGGTTACAGCGCCCCCGCTCTTCTCAGCAACGGTACGCTTGTGCGCTGCCCTCTCGAGGGATTCGGGCGAGCCGCTACGGCTGCGTCATTCGTGAGCGTGACTCTGTCATACAAACCGACTGGCGCTAATAGTGAGCGTCGACTCTGGGCCAGTACGCTGTCGGTTGTGCGTCGAGCCACCATCACGCAAGTCAGCCCTCAGGCTTTGGTGATTAGAAGCGTGAGGCCGCAGCGAATAATGTTGCAAGGCAACTTCTCGATAGTACCCGTCACGCTGGAATGCCAATTTGCGTGCAAGATTGGCGGCAATATCATCGCGCAAGCCAGGCAGTATACAGAAGACCTTGTCGAATGCGAGATCAACGACGTGCTGACGCAGCCATCGACGTGTACCGTGACAGTACAAAGTGGCGACACACAGCTCTCCTCCAACTCGATTCGAATGCCTGCCATTGCAGCACCAAAGATCACTCGAGTCAATCCAGGTGAAGCACCGTCTAGTGCGAACGGAGATGTTATCGTCACGGTGGAAGGCAGTGGTTTCGACCCTACCTCCTCCGGTGTCTGCCACTTTGGGTATGACTCTTCGTCGCCCAGCACAGTCATCAGCATTACACGCATCACGTGCGCTACTCCTTTGGCGTACTGGGAATTTGGAATCCTCCAGAAAGAGGTCGACGTGTGGATCGAAGTGTACGGTGGGATCAAGTCTAACCGAGTACCTTTCACGCTTCAAGTTCCAGCTCGAATTCGATCTGTCGAGCCATCTTTTGGAGCTACTGAAGGCGGCACAGCAATCACCATCCAAGGAGGACCTTTCTCTATGGATCATGTGTACTCGTGCATCTTCGGCGAAGTGGCGGCTGTGAAAAACGCCGATGTGATTGATCAAGATACGCTACGCTGTCAGACTCCAAAGCTCGCGCTAGGCAGTCACCAGGTTAATGTGCTCGTGGATGGCTCGCAGAGCCTGCAGAATGATCTTCTCCAGTATCAAGCCGTTCCAGCTCTTGCTGTTGTGCAGGTGACGCCTTTGCATGGCGTCTCGTTGCGAAAAACCGAGCAAAAAGTGGTTGTTTTCGGGAGCAACTTTCGCAACACAAAGTATCTCGCGTGTCGATTCGATGAAATTGATGCCAACGTCACATTCATCTCAGCAACGCAAGTGGAGTGTGACGTGCCGTTCATGCCACTTGGAGCCAAGAAAGTCTACATCTCCGACAATGGCGTCGACTTTCGAACGGGTCTACTCCAGCCAGTGATATTTACGGTGGTTCCTCAGATCACAGTGTCACATTGTGTTCCAGTCCGTGGCTTCGCTGGCGTGGAGACGCGCATTAGCGTCTACGGAGTATTTACAAGCACTCGAGCTTTGGAATGCATCATTGGCGACCAGAGTACTCCAGCCGTCGCAGCCAACAGCTCGTTCCTCGAATGTTCTGTACCTGTGGTGGACTCGGCAGCTACCGTTGCGGTCAAAGTCGGTCTCATTGGTGCGTCGTCGTCTGCTATTGTATCAAATCCAGTGGAGTTTGAGTACGTCGCTCAGCCCGTCGTGGTACAAATTAGTCCAGAGGTTGTGTCAGTCTCTCGAGTCTCAACTGTGGTGCGGATCGTCGGGGAACATCTTGATGCGCCTGAGCTGATCGGATGTCGAATTGGGAGCCACGTTGCACCGGCGCTGACTCAATCGCCTGAGTATATCGACTGCATCATCGTCTTGGATACTACCGGCGAGTATCCAGTCGAGCTTGAGATCAGCACTGGGGAGAATGGTGTGTCTCGCCTTGCAACCGGCCAAGCTATCCGTGTGATTGAATCGCTTTCTCCAATGTTGGCGAGTCCATCCAGTGTCAGCGAAAGTGGAGGCGCCGAGATGGTCATTACGGCGACGCCAGCTGTGTACGAGGGATCAAACGTGTACTGCCGCTTTGGAGACGCGATAGTCGCAGGCGTGCGCTTGACAGAGACAACATTGCGCTGCTTGACACCAGCTCTGAAACCGGGGAGAATCTTGTTGTCTATTAGTCACGACAACGCAGCTGCATGGTCGGAGACTGGACTCACCATCGAAGTTCACGCCACACCTGGTGTCGCTGCTGTACTCCCACAAGACGTCGCGATGATGAGCACCTCGATTGTTACGGTGTACGGCTCGAACTTCATCCGTATCGGAGACTCAGCTCGCTGCATCTTCGGCCTTCGCGTTACCACTCTCGCGACGGTGATCAACAGCACGTGCGCTCAATGCCTCATCCCGTCGTCGATTGAAGGAGGGAGAACCAATGTGAGTCTCACACTCAACGGCCTCGAGCGAGCGAGAGGAGTTGCGATACTCAACGTGCGATATCCACCAACCAACTTCAGTATTCTCAGCAGCCGGTTTGACGAGCGTGGAGATCGTGTGGTGGTAATCGAAGCTCATGGGCCGTCCCCACGTGATCGTTACGAGTGCCGACTAGGCGAAGCCCCAAGTGTACTGACGGGTCATGCTGTCTACCTGAAGGAGGGGACAATCGCGTGCCACCTGCCCGTGCAGCCTTTGTCTTCGCGGCTGCTTTCACTGTGGCTCTCAGGATACCAGCTCGCACGATTGATACTTGGGGCTGGCACACCAAGCTGCCCAGCTAGCGTTGTCAGCTCATCCCACACTCTCGTCGGCGACGAATCTCGGCGTGGCAGTCCCCAGCTGTACGGTAGCGGGTTTGCTTTCGGCCAGAATGTCGAGTGTATTTTCCACAGCAATCATCAGGAGATCAGTCGTGCACCCGCCCTCGTCAAATCCGACAGCGTCGTGGAGTGTCTACTTCCGCAACTCCCACGTGGCAAGTATACACTGGAAGTTAGCTGCGGGAACACGTCTCTAGCTACCAGTATACTCGACATCGTCGCGACGTCGTCCCCAGTGGCAGAGGTGTACACCCCCCAAGTGTTCCCCATCCGAAGCGAGTCTCACATCGATGTTTTTGGAGCATTCTTCTCGCCGAACCTCCAGCTCGCATGCAACTTTGGGCCTGGACAACGACAGACTGCTGTTGACTTCATCTCATCAACGCACATCCGTTGCGCGACGCCATATCTGCGTGAGCCCGGCTCATCACCATTCAGCGTCACAAGGGGCTCGACTGTATCTCTGCTGGAAGGAATTTTGGAGTTTGTTGACGAGCCTCGCGCTGTGACTCTGACACCTACTCACGGAGATGAAAATGGTGGGTTTAACATCACGATTCAAGTGAATGCGGCCCAGGCGATTTGGTACGAGCGCAGTATCTGCACATTCCAGAGCCGCAAAGCCGTTGTCGAAGGTGTGCTTGTCCACGTTGTGGCTCCAAGCTCAGCTGGAGTCCGTTCACTTTCGTGCCAAGTTCCAGCTCTGCCCGCCGATGTGTACGCCGTCATGCTGTCACCAAACGGTCAAGACTTTGCATCGACACACACGTTTTTGCGGACTCACGAATCCCTTCATGTGGGGACGATCTCTCCATTGACAGTTTTTGGGCGTGGCGGCGTGAAGCTTTCCGTGGTCGGCGGTGAGTTCCGGTCATGGATGACGATCACGTGTCAATTCCAGCCAAACAATGTGGAGGTAAAGCCAGTATCAGTCGTCGCGACGATCAAGTCCCGAGACACAATCGAGTGCACCACACCTCGTTTACCAATCGGCAGTGCTACGCTTTCGTTGCTTCCAGCAGCGGCGTTTCAGGCGGGCGAATCTGTTGTTACAGTCGCAGTTCTGCGCGATGTTGTCGTCCACTCTATCTCGCCAACTGGTGGGGCTGCGGCAGGAGGAACACAAGTGGCTGTGGTTGGCCAAGGCTTTGTCGCAGCAGTTCTGTGGAGCTGCCAATTTGGTGCTTCCAGTGCTCCTGCAATCGTGGTTAATGGGTCGTTCCTGCAGTGTGTCTCGCCTCGCGCAGGACTAGCACTTTATGTGCCTTTCAGACTCACTCGTGGGGGTAATCTCATCGCCCAAGCTTCCGCGGGACCACTCGAGTTCTCCTACGCGAGAAACGTTGAGGTCGAGAGAGTGGTGCTTGGCGCTGGGGCAGAAGGAAGAACAACCGCTCGACTCTTTAGCTCACAGCTTCTCCAACTCGCCGATGGTCCAGAGCTCTGCCAATTCACATCGAAGTACGGTCAGGCCAAGTTTCTAGCTAGCACTGAGAAGGGAAACGGAGCAGGCGAACTCGTGTGCGAAATCCCATCCTCGCTCAGCTTCGGGCCGGCTTTTGTTCGGCTCGTGGACCAGGATCAGGCCCCTTTATCCACTTCTCAGCCGTTCGAGAACCTGCCGTTTGCGATCAACGTAACAGAAGTGGATCCTGCTGCGGGGTTTGCTGGTCAGGAGATCGTGATACGCGGCTCATCCCTGCCTGACTTGGCTCCAATCCGCTGCGCATTCGACAGCGGGATGACAACAATCGGTGTTCGCATTTCGTTGACGGAGCTGCGGTGTTCGGTGCCACAAGCTGGACGCCACCTCAGAGTTCCTGTTCGTGTGCAGTTTGGGTCGTCCCCATGGCTTGACACTCACACGTTCTTCACCTATCAGACGCTTCCCATGGTGATCGAGATCTATCCGACTCGTGGATGGACCCACGGGGGTGCCTCGATCCGCGTTCTCGTGACGAAAGTACCTGCGAACGAGTCCCTCGCCGCCGATTGCTTATTTGGTGACTTGGTCGTCCCAGCCACCGTGTCATCCGATAGAGAGCTGCGCTGTCCAAGCCCCTCAGTGGCTGATGGTGGTATCAGCTCCTTCGGCGTTCGCTCGCGTGGAGTCGAATGGGAGTCAACTACTGACGTCAAGTTCGAGAGCGTCCAAGTACCAGCAATCCGGTTGGTGGAGCCGCTCGTCGGCGCGATTGACGGTGGGACGGTGATCTCATTTACGGGCGATTTCTCATTGCTCAGTATCTCACAGGCGACGCTCTACTGCTCGTTTGGTGACGCAGGCTACGCTATCGCAACCAAGCTCCGCGCCGACCAGGTCTCCTGTCGAACTCCTCCCTCACTCGGTGGCTCTACGCGTACAGAAATCGGCTTAATGTACGATCCTGACGACGTCTTCCTGACAGGATTCTCGTTCCAGTACGTTGACTCACCACAACTACTCTCCGTATCGCCGCGTCGTGTGAGTGAAATGGGCGGAAGCCAAATCACTCTCCAGGGAATCAATTTCTTCGACGCACCGCGCGCACGTTGTGTTTTCACAGCCACTTCTTCGAACCACAATACGTCGACGCCTCTGGTGTTTGTGAATTCGAGTATGATGACGTGTTCGACTCCAAGACTTCGGCCAGGGCACGCTCGACTCAGTTTCGTTCTTGGTGGACGTCAGTCTGGGAGCGAGGCCTCGTTGTCAAGCCACGAGATTGATGTCGTCTCGCAGCCCCATCTCCAGTCGATGACTCCGTCACTTGACTTCGTGGGCGGTGGCTCCATAGTCGAGATCACCGGACACAACTTGTACTACGCACCTGGCATGGCGTGTCGCTTTGGCTTTGGAGCTGACGTTCCTGCAGTTGTGGCCGAGGGAAAGATTCGCTGTGTCGTGCCTCGACTCCGTTTGATGGATATGCGAGTCGTCAACGTCTCCGTGTTCGCGCCTGATACCGTCTACAGCACAGTGAGCTTCCCGTTCGAATATGTCCCCATTCCATCGGTCAAAACCGTTGTGACAGCAGTCGGAGCAAGTGAAAACGCAACCTCGGCTCATCAAAGGCTCCTGTGCGCAAGCGAAGGCGCGTGGGATTTGCACCAAGCACCGCTGCTTCAATATCGTCCGTTCATCACGTTGACGAGCGTGCACAGGAAAGTGACGACGGAGAGGGTGCTCCAATCTGCGCGTTGGAACACAACCTGCGTCAGCATCCCAGTCTCCGTAAGCGAAGAGCAGCTCTGCATCCATGGATGCTCGATCTCGATCTCGGCGAACGGACAAAAAATCATTGAGACGGGATTGAAGCTGCAGCTCAGTTTGCAAGAGCGTGTGACTCACATCCAGCCAGTGTATGGGTCGTTTACGGGCGGAGAACGCGTGGAAGTGTACGGCACAGCGTTCGGAGCGTCGTCGGTCTTCCTGTGTGCATTTGGGGAGGTCGACAATGGAACAAGGGCCAAGGCAATCAGTTCGACAATGCTGGTGTGTACAACTCCGCGTCTTCTGCCAGGCGTCGTTCCTCTTCGAATTCTCAAGATGAATGCAACGAGTGAGTCCTCTGCGAAACCATTCGAGATTGCGCGCAGGAGTTTTAAGGTTGTGGGTCCGATGGAAGTTCTGGCGATTCACCCTGCCAGTGGGTTGGAGAGTGGTGGGACGCGGCTGGTCATCACCGGGAGGGGATTTATCAGTCACGAAGACCTCACCTGTACCGTCGGCGACATTGTTGTGCCTGCTATCTATGTGAACACCACGGCAGTTGCCTGCTCAACTCCAATGCGACGCCATTACATGCCAACGGCTGCAGACTTGAGGGTTGTCTTGGGCGCGATCTCGTCTCATGAGGAGCAGGCGCTTCAATTTGTGTACGTCAGAGCTCCGGTTGTGTCGGAAATCCAGCCAAGCTCAGGCTTGTTTGGACGCGGTTACAATATCTCAGCCCGAGGGCGTGGATTCTCATCATCGATGCGGGTTCTGTGCAAGTTTGATGCTGAAGGTGCAGTTCCTGATGTCCCAACTGTTCCAGCAGAAGTGATCACCTCTGAAGAGATACGATGCTATGTTCGAGTCGGCGATATGAAAAACACTGCCACCTCCAGAACGACACTGCTCCTCTCGTTGAGTGTGGATGGCGGCAACAATTTCTTCCCCACAGGCATGCGTTTTGTCGCGCAACGTGGAGTTCGGCTTCTGAAGGTGACGCCCGATGTGGTGATTCCGTCCGTCACAACCAGGCTCGTGCTCGATTGCTCTCTGCTTCAAGCCACAGCCAACCTCACCTGCGCTTTCGTCGATATGAATATCACCGTACCAGCCCAGATTCTCCGGTCTGACCAAGTGGCGTGCAGTTTGGGCAGCCTTGGCACGCCATTACTACGACCAGGAACGCGTATCGTTCGTCTTCTTCGCGACGGCGAGTTGGCGTCAGTGAATGACGTGGAGGTCACGATCGTGTACATGGCCGAGTTTGCTTCGGTCTCACCAATGGGTGGCCCCACGACGAGCTCACTTGTCGACGTTGGTACGGTGGACTACGTGACGGTAGAAGGCAAGAACTTCGTGCCGTTCGGTTCGGTGACTTGTCGCTTCGGTGATCCGGAACACTTTTCGACTGGAACGATCCTGAGTGCGAACTCCCTTCGCTGTCGAATTCCGCCCTCTCGTGTTAGTACACGAGCCCGACTCACCGTATCCTTCAACCGTGTGGACTTCATGGATACTGGAGCCTTCTACACGTACGAAGACCGTCTCATTATCCGTGCTGTCGATCCAGCTCAAGCGTCAGCTTCAGGTGGTTCACGTATTCAAATCTCGGGTGGCGTTTTCTCATCTGACGACGAGATCCGTTGTACATTCGGCACACAGCCCAGCACCGAGCCCGCGCGCGTTCTTTCATCCAGCGAGATTGTGTGTATCTCGCCAGCGTCATCCGCAACAGGTTTTGTCGACGTTCGAATCGACTCGCTCGGTTCACGAACTAGCGGTATACAACGTCGGGCGTTTTTGTTCACGAAGCCGGTGATCATCACGAGTGTGTCACCACGCGTTGCTTTTGAGAAGTCAGTGACTCTATTCGACGTGTACGGGCTCGGGTTCTTCTACTCGCCGACTCTAAAATGCGCATTCAAGGACCTGGCGAGTTCTCTGACGTGGCCAGGACAAGTTCGCTGGGTCTCATCGACGCAGCTGAAGTGCTCTTCGTCTCTCATAGTGGAAGCAACTCCATCCGCGGTCATTATCATCTCCAATAACGATCAAGACTGGGTCGAGTCGGAAGCGACACGATCCGTGAGGTTCTCGACTCAGCTGGAAGTTGAAAGCGTTTACCCACAACAAGGAAGGTTGGAGGGCGGTACACAAGTGCAGATTCGTGGCAAGAGCTTTGATCCATCGCTACAAATCTGGTGCCGCTTCGGCCTCCCAGAGGCGGGGGTTGTTGTCACAGCGACTACAGTCACACGTGATGTGGTGACGTGCGTGACGCCGCGGTTCGACTCCGTCTTGATGGGCCTCGCCTCGCGCAATGTATCCTCATCGGCTGTTGTTTCGCTGGATCTGTCGGTGAATGCGAAGGATTTCGTCTCCACGGCAGCTACTTTTCAATACTCTCGCAAGCCCCGCGTTGTACAAGTCTCGCCTATCCGTGGCGCGATGGCTGGATCGACTACGATCGCTGTACGCGGTTCGTTCTTCGACGTTGGTAGCCAAGCTGCATGGTGTCGCTTTGGAGAGACCGAAGTCCGAGCTGAAGTGGTGTCGGACACGGAACTGCTGTGTGTCACACCTCGCAGCCAATACGCCGAGTCGGTTGAAGTGGAAGTGTCCATGAATGACGGTGCCGATTACTCGCGGAATCGAGTGCAGTATCAATTCGACCAACCCCCACGCGTTCGGTTGATCAAGCCTGTGAGCGGGCCTGTCAATGGAGGCACTGTGGTGACGATCTCAGGCATGAATTTCTACGCATCGCGGTTCGCCAGGTGCTGCTTCGGCACTCGTGCTTCATGCACCAGAGCTTGGCTGGTGGAGAGTACTGGTCGCCAACTGCGATGTGCAGCACCTCCATCAAGGGAAGTTCCTCCTATATCGTCGGTCGCCGTCTCCGTGCCTTTGCTGCTGACGCTGAATGGCCAAGACTACCACCGACTCGATCACGCATTCGAGTACTATCTTGATCCCATCATTGCATTGGTTTCACCATCAACGGGCCAAGTCACAGGCGGGACGCCAGTCATTGTTACTGGTCGCCACTTCCGCTACAGTGTTGAGATGGCTTGTTTCTTTGATGATATCCGGGGTCCAGCACGGTATGTAAATGCATCAGCGATACTTTGCACGGCCCCACCACGACGTAGTGGAGCAGTCAGCTTCAAGATCTCCCTCAACGGCCAAGACTTAGTGGAGTCGGGCGTGAATTTCACGTTCACAGAGCTTCCACTGATTTACGAGTTGACGCCCTCAAGCGGCCCAATCTATGGCGGCACACTTGTCCGTATCCGTAGAGTGCCAGTCTCACCAAACATGACCGACAATGTGTGCAAGTTCACCTTCGACAATGGAAGCAGCGTCATCATGGCAGCATCGGCGGACTCGACATCAGTAATGACGTGTTTGACTCCACGAGTTGGTGAGCCTGGTATCGCATTTGTTCAGGTCTTGGCTCTCGGAGAGGGGATACATCCGTTTGCTCAGCCTCTCAGCTTCCTCTATTTGGAGCCTGTGATATTATACTCCGTTCGACCAAGCCTCGTTGAGAGTCAGAGCAAGGTGAAGGTCAGCGTCACGGTCAATCTGCTTCCACCAACGTCGTCACTGGAGTGCTGCTTCTCGACCACGGCGACAAACAACTCAGTCGTGAACAAGACGTGCGTTCCTGCGGATCGAATGAGTGACAAGCAAGTCAATTGCGTCACTCCCGAGTTGCCAAGCGGTGTGATCAAGGTGCATCTTGAGATCGACCATGTCCCGGTTGCATCGTCAGCTACTGCCTCGCTGCCATTACGCGCTCATCTTCCAGTGCAGCTGACTGAGATCAAGCCAGCGCGAGGCAGCTTCCGAGGAAACACAACGGTGAGTGTGTATGGTGTGAACTTCATGTTCACGCCGCAGCTCTCCTGCTGCTTCGGTAGCCAGCACGTCGACGCGGCGTTTGTCAACGCTACTCTCGCCACGTGCACAACTCCTCCGTTCGGTGTGCGATCGGCTGAAGTCAGAGTCTCACTTAACGGACGAGACTGTCTCAACCGAGAACCGACTCCACTGCTGTATGCGTTTGAGTATCCAGCTCGCGTTCGATCTGTTGTACCTACTGGAGGTACTCAGCTCGGGGGCACAGTCGTCACTCTACACGGTGAATACTTCGTCTCAAACGCATCGTCTGCAGTATTTGGCGGCGTCCAATCACCAGCGTGCGATGTTGTGAACGCCACTGTGATGGTCTGCACGACTCCAGAATTCGTGCGATCGGGTGTCGTGAAGATCTCAGTTACAAACAATGGAGCGGACTTCTCCCGTGAAGAAGCGGTGTCATTCACAGTGTGGGCGGCAGAACAAGTCAAATCCGTGTCTCCCACACGCCACACTGCAATTGCAAGTGAACACAGCTTTGTCCACCTCACTGTCGTCAACGCGAGGCAGTCGGACGATCTTTCGTGTTTCTTTGGAGCTCGCGTGGTCAAGGCATCGTACGAGAGTGCTGGTAGGGTACTGTGCCCGATTCCAGTGGGTACCAACCCGGGATTCTACGACGTGTATATCGCCAATGACGGTCGCATCAAGTCGCACAGCTTTGCAAGAGTGGAGCTTGTCGCACCACCTCTCGTGGTCTCTATGACGCCCACTGCTGGCTTCACAACAGGCGGTCAACTAGTGATAATTCGTGGCGTGCGGCTGGATACGGTGACCCACTGCCGCTTCGGAAATGCGGCTGCGGTGCCGGCAATAGCTCTCAGCGCAGATGAGATTCACTGCATCGCCCCAGTAACTGCAGTTGTTGGCGATGTCGATGTCCAGTTACTAGCGCGAGGAGCGGTGATGCCGATCCCAGACCTGACGTTCACGTACCAAAGCACGAGTGGGCGTACGCAACGCGAGCTTCGCGTGGCATCACCATCGAGCGATGATGCGGATGACTCGGTCGCGGTGGAAACTACGGTCCCAGTGTTGCGAGTGATCCATCCAAACTCCGCGCCGACACGACGTGGGACGCTGATCACCGTCGATGGCTCTGGGTTTAGAAACGCTGTCGCACTCACATGCCGCATTGGCCGGAACGCCATCGTCCCGGGGCAGTTCAAGTCGGAAAACCAAGTCAGTTGCGCTCTGCCACGACTCTCGCCAGGCGTTTACGAGCTCCAAGTGTCGAATGACGGAGTGAGTTTCTCCAACTCGCCAATGAGCCTCACCGTGTACACGGACGCATATATCGAATCTATCAGTCCAACGACTGGGCCTCGAACTGGAGGCACGGCCGTCACGGTGCGTGGACGCCATTTCCAGCGAGATAACCCCGTACGGTGCAAATTTGGGAACCAAGACTTCGTCCAAGTCGTGAAGTACGTGTCGTCCACTGAGATCGTATGCGCGTCGCCGCCACAGCGTGATGCAGCGGCCACGGTCCCGATTGTCGTGATGAACAACAATGCGTCGTTCACGTCCAATCCCGTGTTCTTCACGTTCACAACAGCAGCAGACGTGGTCTCAGTCTCCCCACGCTTTGGCTCTGTTGGAGGAGGTACGGCGCTGCTCATCAAAGGCTACGATTTGGATGTCGGAGATCCGCGTGGGTTGATGTGCCGCATCGGCTGGCGTATTGTGCGCGGAGAACTCATAGTTCCAGGTTCACTTGTGCGCTGTGTAACTCCAGCGGTGGAAGATCCTGGCGAGGTCTTTATCCAGCTCACGACCAACGGACAAGACTTCACGCAGTCAAAGGTTTCGTTCCAGTTTGTGCCCGAGATTCGAATCACTCGATTAACGCCAGCACTGGGACCAGCACTAAACGCCAACACAGTGGTGTCGGTGTTTGGCTCTGGCTTCCTCAACACCGTGGACCTCGCGTGCTCGTTTGACTCGACAATGGTGCCTGCATCCTGGCAAAGTAGTGAGGAAATTCGATGCGCGACGCCTCAGCACAAGCCAGGGGTGGTTCAAGTCCGGGTTACCAACAATGGAATCGACAAATCCCACATCATGACGCCCTACCGCTTCCTCCAGGACGTGTCAGTCGCGAGGATCTCTCCGACGCGCGGACCCATCGAAGGCGGTACCGCTGTCTTCGTTCAAGGCCGCAACTTCGTGAATCACACACTAATGGCTTGCCGTTTTGGAGAAGAGAGCGTGGCAGCGACTGTGCTCACACAATCGTTGCTCACGTGCGTCGTTCCTCGCCAGCTACGGAACTTGATGTACACACAAGGGCGAGTCAGCGTTGAAGTCACGGCAAACAGCCAGGATTACACGAGCAGCGGGCTCGAGTACACGTACTTGCAGTCATGTCCAGCTGGCAGCTTCTGTTCCCAAAGCAATATCATGGCGTGTCCGAATGGCACAGAGTGTGAGGAACATAACGGGAAGAGCGGCGGCAACTTCACGGTGTGCTCGCCTGGCACGTTCCAACCTCGAGAGTCTCAGAAGAAGTGCGTCCTGTGTCCGGTCGGCTTCTATTGCCCGGACCACGGCATGACCAAGCCTGTGATCTGTCCTGCGGGCATGGTGTGTGATACCCACGGTCTCCGGACGCCTGAAAAGCCATGTCCGTCGGGACACTACTGTCGCCAAGGCACGAAATCAGCGGATGTGAGCGACTTCATGGCCAATACTGAGTATGCCATCGACAAGGAGACCCAGTTAGTATCGTTTCTCGACGCCAATCGCAAGTGGAGTTATATCCCATGGGTATATCCAGCGATCGGCAGTCGTCGAATCGAGCACCCGCCGATTGAAACGAGCTGCGATCTACGCGTCTGTGATGAGCACAACTCCGCTGTGCTGTTAGCTGAGCGGCCATACTCGTGTCCTGTCGGAACGTACTGTCGTCGCGGCGTGGCGATGCAGCAAACAATCGCTAAGAACTTCAGCACGCCGCAGAAATGCTTCGCTGGTTTCTTTTGCCCACGTGGATCGTCGACGCCTGAAGGCCAAGGCCCGTGCCCAACCGGCCACTATTGCTCCAATGATGTCGACGCGATCGTGTGTCCTGCGGGCCAGTACTGCCCAGGTGTGGGAAATATCAAGCCTCGCGATTGCTACCCGGGCACGTACAATCCCGTGCCGAAGCAGTCCAATTGTACGCTGTGTCCGACTGGCTACATTTGCCCACAGTGGGCGATGCAGGCGCCAAAGCTCTGCCCTGCAGGGTTTGTGTGCATCTCGACAGGGCTCTCCGCTCCAGCGATGCTTTGCCCCGCGGGGTACATTTGCGGTGAAGGTACGCGCACTCTTGACCCTGCGGACGTGAACCCGTTCCGTCCGAAGCCTTGTGCCAAGGGTACCTACTGTCTGGGTGGCGTTGCTCATGATCGTACAACCGAATGGCGTGCGAATCAACCCGAAGGCGCCCAGGCACCTCAAGCATGCACAGAGGGAACATTCTGCTATGAAGGATCCAAGACCGTCTCTGGGACGGGTGTGTGTTTCTCGGGTCATTACTGTCCGCCGGGGACGACGTTCCCCATCCAAGCGCCTGTTGGAACGTTCTCGGGTACAAAAGGATCGGTGGCTGCGACGCTTTGCTTCCCCGGCACGTACACGCCGCTCAAGGCAACGGTCAAGTGCGAGGTCTGTCCCGCCGGCCACACGTGTCCAACCTATGGCACGTACATCCCGTCGATCTGTCCGAAAGGGTTCTATCGATCTCTGGCCGACAGTATCACGTGTCGCTCCTGCCCCGAAGGAACGTGGTCTCCTCATTCGGGCATCACAGACATCTCCATGTGCGAGATCTGTCCTGCTGGTCGTGTTTGTGGAAGCTCAGCCATGTCGTCGCTCTCCTCCAGCTTGCCCTGTGCGGCCGGCTTTGTCTGTGGGGACGGCACGAACCGACGCGCGCAGTTCGATCACCTCTGTCCAGCAGGCCACTACTGTGCAGCAGCGACGACAATCGACCGCCAATACGATAGCGTGTGTGGTCAAGGCAATTACTGCGTTCGCGGCACAAAAGATACAGAAAAGAACAAGAACAAGTGCCCGGAAGGCAAGTTCTGTCCGCTTGGCACGGCTAACATGACGAGCATTTACATCCAGTGTCCCAGCCAAACGTGGTCGATTGCCGGCCAGGACGAGCTATTGGATTGTGCGATCCGTCCGGTTCCCGTGTGTGATAAGCGCGCGACCAAGCAGTACTACCCGCAGTTCACGTACCATTTCCAGGACAGCGACGTCGCGTTTGACTCGACCGTCGAGCGTGACCGCACGGGCGAAGTCGAAGTGTCCAAGATCATTTACCCGGTGAACGAGTCGGCTTCAGTTGCATTCTGGACGAACGATACCATCGATGTCATCCGTACGTGTCCACCCAAAGTCAGCGTGGCGGGAGGACAGCTCATCACGGTGATTGGCCGCAATTTCCTCAATTCCAGTCGACTCGTGTGCAGCTTCCAGCTCCACGGAGGCGGCCACGCGATCACGTCGCCAGCGTTTTATGTCAGCTCTACACGCTTGACATGCCGAGCACCACCGTACACACCCGCTGATGGAGCGACGGACACCTTCACGACCGAGGTCGATGTGCGCGTCTCCAACTACGGCGTCGAGTTCTCCGATACAGCGGGGACGATCATCTACGCGTCCAAAGCGACCATGAAGACGTACGTCATGGCCACGGAACTGCCAAAGTGTCTTGTCGCGGTGACTGGTGAAGAAGGAGCGCGGCCCGACGACAAAGCCTGGTTCCGATTGCGCGGCTTGGCCAAGGCGACACTGTCGTTTGACTTTCGCCACGTCCCGCAGGATCTCGTGTACGACGAGCATTACAAGGTCGCGTTGTTTGTCAAGAACAGCACGTGCGAGTATCCGAGTTGTGACGCGCGCGGCGTCGTGCGGCCGAGTGGTGCGGAAAGCGAGACAACGCCGTGCAAGCTACCGATCGAGTTACCGCGCTGGTTCATGTCGACCGATGTGGACAAGCATGACTTACTCAACCTCACAGTGTTTGCACTGGAAGACGTGCTTCTCAAAGTGGAGATCCACATCACGTACGGTCTGTACGCGACCGCCGCTCCGTTGTTTGTGAACTCGACTGCCGTGCAGATCAAGACACCAGTTCGCAGCAACGTAACCCAGGGTATGAGTGCGGATACGCGGCCGCTGTCACGCGCCGTCTCTTTCGATGAGGAGCTCGTTGTACGAGATTACTCGTTCCTGATCGCGTACTTTGCAGGCGACGGCGACTACACGTCGTTTCCTCTGAACCTGCCACCCAAGTACAGCGCGTTTGAACGTGGCCGTGTGCTGCTGTCCCACAACGTGAGCAGTAGCAGTCCACAGATCCCGCTGGTCACCGACCCATTGGAAGAAGTGCAACCCAGCTCTTCGTACTGGCTCATGCCATTCGGCTCCGCGGCGCTGACCCACCAAATGGTCGAGAAGTACCGGGAGACCTTCCACGAAATGTATCTCGACCCAACCGACGCCACGCAGACCCAGTATCTGTTCAAGTTTGAGAAGGTGCTGCTGCCGTACTTGCCGTTCTTCTCCAACTGTAAGGAGTTCGACTCGTACATTCCGATCTTCGATCTGTTTGAAAACGACCAGTGCCAACTACCGGATATGACCAACGAACTGGGCCAGTACGGTCGCAATTGGTGGCGTAGGAAGTACCCATCGCTGCCGAACCAGGACGACATCCGCCATGTCGGCCCGCTTGATGTGTTTAAGTCTCCTGTGGCTGATCTGTGTATGCGTGATGTGCAGTGCCAATACGAAGAGGACCTCCCCATGGCCGACGTCACGCCGCGGTGGTTTGAGCAGTCACAAGACACCGTGCTGTACTACATCCTCCGCGAACCGGCGACGCTGGCCAACTACTTCCGTGGCGGCGCGTACTACGACGAGCTCAACGACGCACTGGGCAGCGATTATTTCATCCCAGTTACAGTCGACAACAGCGCGTCGCAAGATCTCCAGGGTGATTGCTCGACGCTGTGCTTCCCTCGCAAAGTCGAGTTGAATATCGCGTACTACCAGCTTGACAACCGCTCGAAGCGCATCATCAAGGCACAGCTCATTTACTCAGAGTACGACCGTGACGCCATCAACGCCGCGTACACGCTGAGCTTGAATCTCCACGCGCTGAGCTACTATGAGCTCATCATCCAGTTCGCCTTCGAGAAGCAGGTCTTTGTGCTTCTGTTCATGGTGCTCGGCAGCTTCATGGCCGTCGGGGCGTTTGTCTTCTGGCTGGTTGTGCGGCTCACGACGTTCCTCGAGTCGCCCCCTCGGCTGCGGTTCCTGGCCGTGTTTTCGCTGATCGCGCCACCGCCTTCTGTCGGCGTCGTGCTGGGCTGTGGCCCGATCTTCGCCGTGGTTATCAGCTTCTATGTGCTGCTCAACGGCGACAAATACTTTTCAGCACGAAGTGCCAGCGGCTACTGGCTCATCGACAACATCGTCAAGCATTACATGGTCGACAAGATCAACCCGGACGAGGTCGGCGCGACCCGCAAGGGTCGCATCGGCTTTTGCTTTCTCACGCTAGGGCTGTATCTCATCTTTCTCGGCGCCAAGATCTTCATCCCCAAATCGATCTCGATCGCGGAGAAGATCATGCACGAAAAGAACGACCAGGACGCAATCGAACGCAATGTGTGGTGGCCGACCCAGTGGAAGCGCGCGAATATGGTGTTCACGTCCATGCTGCTGGGTTTGTTTCTCGTGCTCATGCTCGAGATCTCGTTCTGGAGCTCGTTCGGCGACTACATGTTTTACGTGATCGTCCTCACCGAGTTTGTGAACGCGTTTGTCGAAGGCTGGATCGAAGGCCAGTTGAGGGAGTCGCTGCTCATGGCTCCGCTTGTGTCGGCCTTGAGTCTCATCGGTGGGCTCATGACGTTCGGTGCGACTGACTTTGGCGACTTTGTCATGGGCAACACGCTGGATTTTGGCATGATGCTACTGCAGCGCGTCTACGTGGACACGGCATTTGAGGCCATGGGCGAATTTATTGGCTCTATCGTTTCGTATGTTACGAGCAAACTCAAGAGGTTTGCGAAGGGCGCTTTGCTTTTGTGGCGCAGCGTCACGCGCTCGACAGCAGCCAACAAAGAAGAAGCTGACGCGGCAACTAGCAAGGAGAAGGAAAAAGAAGGCGAGAAAAAGAAGGAGGGCGAAGAACACAAAGAAGAGGGAGACGATGCCGAGACCGTGGAGCCGATCATCGACTTCTACGCGGGCTGCTCGATGGAACGGCTCGCGCTGTTCTACCAGCCCGTGCTGATCTTGCTGATGATGTACTTCCGCGAGGAAGTTCAGCTGCCGATCTTGTACAACATCCGCGAGAAGGACATGGAGATCTATCTCTGGTACTCGCTCATCATTCTCGTGTTCCAGCTCGTGTGTGAAGTGTTTGTGCTCAACGTCGTGGAGCTGTTCCAAGGCTGGAAGCTGTACGACTACCTTGTCTACTGTCGCTACCGCTTCTTGCAGCGAGAGAAACGATGGAAGGGCATGGAGCCGAACCTGGACGAGTGTATCGATGAAAACCTGCGCACGCTCGACCAGATGTGTTTCTCGTCGCAGTTTTTCATGATGTGCACGATCCACATCACGGGCATCGTGTTTTTCGTGATGGCGATCGAGATCATGGCTCGCGCCAGCTACAATTTGTTTGGCGATCCAGCGATGCCGCTGCTCGCGGCGTTTGTGATCTGCGTGGCCAAGTTTGTCCACGAACTGGTGTTTTGGCTCGCTGTGCGGTTCGAATTCTATAAGATCAAGCACGAAAACACAGCGTGGCTTGCGCCTCCGGAGGACGACGACGAGTTCGGCGTGCCGCGATGGGAAGACCTGGAGAAGATCAAAGGTGCGTCCCACGAGGCGTACTTGATGAACCAGCGCATCACATCGGAGACCTTCCGCTTCAAGTTCCTCAACTACAACCGCTCGTGGATCGTGAACCAACTTCCGTCGATCCTGACGCCGCGGACGTTGCGTCGAGCGCGTCCGTACCTGTTAGCGCAGTTCGCCAAGATCCTCGATAGTTTGAACCCTGCAATCAGTGACGACGATGACGAAGATGATGACGGCCGTCCCAAGTTTGGTCCTGTGACGTTGTCTGCGTCGTCACGTACGATCATCCGCCTGTGGTTGGCGCGCGCTCGTCGCATCCAGCGGCTCAAGTCAGTGGTCCAACCTATCATCCAGGCGGCTCGCAAGAGCGAATGCGAGATGTGCCTCAGTCGTCGCCAGCTACAAGTCGAACTCGCGATCCCGATCGAGATCCTGGGTGATAAGTTCGAAGCCCAATCGCTCGCGGAGGAGTTTGATGTTGCTGGCTGGAAAGAGTTTTTCACCAAGCACGAAAAGTTCAAGACGATCTGCTTGAACTGTATCGTTCACTTGCGGGAGCAAGAAGCGAATGGCGGCCGTGGACTGTTCGGTTTCCAAGGAGGCGACAGCGGCGGCTACGGAGGACCTGGCGGAGACTGGGGCAACGTGCAATTGAATGCAGCGTCGTACGCACTGATGCAGAAGTGGTACCGTAAAGCCCAGGACCGCGTCTTTGGCAAGCACGGCAAGCGGCGCAACATGGTGGAAGTGAGTGACGACGAAGAGGAAGTGATGGCACGACACTTTCAGTGGACGAAGAAGCCCGTGGTGGCAAACGCTGCGTCCACGGCGCTTGCGAGACTGTGGCTCATGAACGCCAGGGTCTCACTACGTGAGTCGGGTCGGTTGCGGACGCGGATCCCTGAGAACCTGACGGCCGTGCCCATGTCGGTGCGCATGGGCACAGCGACTCCTGTGCCAAAGCCTGCGATGAAAATGGGCGCCGCTGGTGGAGACGCGTCCAAGACGTCCAAGATGCGACGCAAGTAGGCGTCGTAAGACAGTACTGCGTAGTGGATTGCATGTTTGATGGATCGAAATACATGTATTTGGTTTCTATAGTCGGACGAGAAGCGAGAACGCGCTGCGTTTACGTGACCTTCTTGGACAAGTTCTTGAAGCCCGTGCCGAGGCACGAGAGGTACACGGTCTTGGTCTCCGGGTCAGGCTTGATCTTGAACGTGATGTCAAAGAAGTCACGCAGGTGGCGCAGCGACTGGATCCTGAATTTCCACAATCAACCCGCAACATCAGTCACCACTACCGGAATCATCAAAACAAAACAGGCACGTACGTGTACGGCGTGAGCTTGCCGAAGCGAACCTTGGAAACGTCTTCCGGCGACAGCGCCATGTACAGCAGCACGAGCGCCTGGTTGGTCGTGTCGACGCAGCCGCCCTTCTGGATCTCCTCACAGAGCAGGTGCGAGGCCAGCGTCGCAACGTCCTCAGGCAGGTTACCGCCCGTCGCGGCAGCCTCCGCACCGAGGAACACGCCCGTCGTGGTCTCGGCCACCAGCGACAGCGCGTAACCCGGCGACTGGCCCGACTCGGCGCCCTTGTAGTGGTCCGAGTAGATGTACACGTCAGGCAGCAGCTTGTTGAACACGCCGCGACTGGCGTCCACAATACGGTTCGACGTCTGTGGCGATACACGCGTCGAGTACGCCACACCACTGCAAATAGAAGTATCACAGTTAGTTCTGATTGATCGATCAGTAAGAAAATCACTCAGATGATATGCGTACCGTATTCTCTTCACGAAGCCTTCCTCCACGAGCTGGATGGACTGGAGCTGGCGCACAATCGGGCACGAGAACACGATCTCACCACCGCCGTTTGGCGGCGCACCGCGCTTCTTGATCTTGAAATCCAGTCCTTCATCAATGCCAAAGTGCTTGATCAGTGGCAGCGTCGTAGCCTTGAACGCGTCCACCGACATGTCCACGTTGTCGTTCGTCACACCGTGGAGCGTGAGGTTCAGCGGCAGCTTGCCGAACGGCGCTAGCGCCACCACAGCCTCCAGGAACCAGCCAATCGATCTGCATTCCATGAATTCCATCAATCAGTCCATGTCAACCAACATCACCACCAGTTTGATTGATGCAACTCACCGCTTGTTGCCACAGTCATGGTCAATACGGCCGCCGACGATGAAGCCCGGCGAGTACTTGAGCTTGGTGCCGGTCTCGTTGATCTCGATGTGGCTGCCGTTCGTGAGCTTATCCATGAGCCGCAGAAAGTTGGCTTCAAAGTCCGTGAGACCTGGCTCCTCGTCGTCCGAGCGGATCTCCTCGATGCGGATGGGGCGGCCGCTCAGCGTCGCGCACACAATGCGCTGGCGGAAGTGCGTGCAGCCCTGCATCTTCAGCACGGAGCCCTGGCGCTGCTTGCTCGGCGCCTTCTTCGTCACGCCCACCATCTCGTCACGCTTGCTAGTCACTTGGAGCTGCTCGTGTCGTTTGGGGATGCCGATCGCGAATCGGCTTCCAGTCATTGCATGATGGGCTGTGTGGACCACACTAACTACTGTAATCCATGTAGACCACACTAATTTCTCAATACTATAATTTGATACATTGAAAGACGTGCATATTTTGGAGTATAATCCATTATAATGTTTAAGAGGTGGGCCCAGCGGCGGAACGGACCCACCTGCGGAACAGCTGGCCCGACTGGCCGGATCTTCAAGATCATGTTTTTCTGTCAAGTGCGAGGAGCTGAGCCACTAGATTGAACCCTCGACACCACCTCTCCACACGGCAACGCAGGCTGCGTTACGCAGCACCAGCAGCTGTGCCGCAGAGAGGTCCTCTCCGCATCACACCAGGGTGCAGCTTGGAGTTGTTTCACCGTATTTTTGACTGCACGCTGTGCTGTGTGGTGATCATCCACTGTCGGTTGTGGTGGTTTCTTCCCACTGGGGCTCACTTTACGCAGAAATGCGATGTGCTGGGCAGCCTCCACATCCCATGGAAATGCGTTGAGCTTCCCGCAAAGCTTTAAAGCTTCGCGATTAGGCTGCACTTGCGCGGATCTGAGGACGAGGTCGTAGGTTGCGATCCAAGCGAACTTCGGGAGGAACTTCCTGCGAAACACCATAGACACGCAGCTCTCCGGAGGCTGGATCTGGATCTCCAGCCTCTGGATCTTGATTGTTGGTCGTCGTGGTGTCTTCCTCCGGAATCCGCACGGCACGTGGTCCGTTTCACCGATACCCATCCCGCACTAAAACAAAACGGTTTGCAACGGCTCCACATCAACGCAACAGCCCAAAATACACGCTTGAAACCAGAGAAAAACTGCTCACTTGGAAGCAGTTTGATGCGACTAGTATTTTCATGATTAGGCTAGTTCAGCCTGCACGTGGCGTCCTTTTTTTCAGAACCCAACTCCTCCAATGGCAACGTTCGAAAATCCAGCGGAGACAAACGCATTGGCTGAATATCTGAGACCTTCGATTGCTGTCTGCCGTTACACGGCCCACAGAAATCCTGAGATCGCCGAGCCAAAGCTACGCGCCGGTTGGGGGCAATTCACAGAAGCCACACTGCTGCAACTCTCCAGGCCCTCCAAGCCAGGCCTGTTGGCCTGCAGGTCTGTCTGTCTATTGGTTCGGCCTTGCCTGCCCGTGGCTCTTGGGTGCCGCAAGCAGTCTCGTTGGTGGCAATCGCTGGCGTGAGTGAGCAGCCCCCGGAGCATTCTTGCGCAAGTTACTGTATCGTACCCAGTGCCAGTGCAGCATCGCGAGGCTCAGACGCAGCGACACGCCCGACGCAGTTGCGAACAATCGCTTCAAGCCGCTGACCAGTCTTTTCGCTCCGCCCCACACCGCTAGCTTCACCCACACGTGCAATTGCGACAAGATGAAGAAGATCTCTATTGTCCGCAGCCAAATGGCATCAGCCGTCAAGGCCAAGAGCGACAGCGAGCCACGCAAGGCGTCACCGCTGTCGTCCCCATCGGCGGACCAGATCCGACTGCCGTCCAAGCCTCCACTGCTGTGCGATGACGTCGACCGGGAGATGGAGTGCGCCAACACGAGCCCTCGCTCCAGCGTGCAGGCGTTGCAGGAGCAAGTGGAGCGGTTTCACCCGGAGCTGCTGCCTCTGCTCAAGCATAACCTGCTGCCCGAGCAGAACCAGCGCGAGTGGAAGCTCGACTCGATCGTCGACGCTGTCAAGCTCAGTTCGTTTCTGCAGGACCGGCTTCTCTGTCTACCAGAGCTCAACCGCAACTCCCCATGCTACAGCGCACGCAGCATCGTGCTGCTCTTCACCAAGATCAAGTACCTGGAGACGTTTGCTCCTGATGAGATCGCAGCGTACGCGGAGACTGGCGAGCAGCAATACGAAGAAGTGCGCTTGCTCCACCAGCTCAAGAACGTGTCCTCGAACGCGGAGTTGTACTCGCGTCTTGCCGGGCTCCTCCACATCCCCACGCACGGCGACTCGTGGAACGAGATCATTCGCTTCGTGGCCTGCGCGCTGCCCTTTGCAGAGCAGACCGAGACGCTGTTGATCCGCGGCTCGGATGAGCGGTCGGTGCTGTGTCCGATCACCAAGACCAACAAATACAATGGCTCAACGATCCCATTCCGTAGCGACATTGCGCGTGCGAGTTGCACGTGCTCGGGCATCACGCTCGACGGCTTCACACGCTGCGACAAACTGCGTCAGGAGCTGCTGCTGAACTCGTTCTCGATCAACCCGAACTCGCGCACATCGACCGACTTCTTCGACAGCAAGATGTCCACCGTCCGCGACCGTGTCGCCGCGTGCTTGGGAGTCGCTGGCCTCGTGCAGGATGACAGCTTGCGTGTGCTGCTCACTCCGTCCGGTACAGACGCCGAACTTCTCGCTACGGCGGCTGCGTTTGCACGCCTGTTCTCGGGCGTGGAGGTCGCCGGTGGTCAGCGCAAGGTCACCAGTATCATCAGCGCACAGGGTGAGATCGGCCGTGGCTCGTCCAGCGCTTCTGGCGGTAAGCACTTCAGCGAATTGACCCCTGGTGGTGAAGTAGCGACGCCTGGGGACGTGCTGCGTCGCTATCCGACGGATCTTATTGATGTCGTGGAGCTGCCTGGCCGAACAGACGACGGCAACATCAACCGCGTGGAGACTGTTGTATGTGAGACCGTCTCCCGCTTGCTCGATGACGAGACCAGCTCCAACGTCGTGCTCCTGCACGTGGTCATGGGCACTAAGACCGGCTATAGCTGTCCGTCCCTCGAAGTCGTCGACATGCTCGCCGCCAAGTACCCGAACCGCTTGCTGGTGGTGATCGACGCGTGCCAGATGCGAGTGGAGAGCCACGTCTTCCACGAGTTCGCGTCCAAGGGCTACATCACGCTGATCACTGGCTCCAAGTTCTTCGGTGGCGCTCCGTTCTGCGGTGCTGTGCTCATGCCCATGCGCTGCGTGTACGAGATGGAGACAACGGCCGTCGACGAGTACGCGGAGCTGTGCCACCCACTCGGCCTTGAAGACTACTTCTCCAAGTACGACTTCCCGGAGTCGATGAAGCACGTGCGCAACCGCATGGGATCGTTCATGAACGTCGGACTGTTGCTCCGCTGGGAGAGTGCGCTCGCCAACATGGAGCCCTACTTCGATATCGATCCGCTCACAGTCAACGAGATCTGCCGCGCATACATCACGCAGTGCAAGAACCACTTGCGCGCGAACTGGCAGCCGATGATCGAGATCCTACAGGATTCTATCGTCGACGGGCTCTCGTCGCGTAGTGGCTCGCGACCGATGGAGAGTATCATCTCGTTCAAGGTCTGGGACGAGCGCAAGCGCAGCCACTTGAACGCGAAGCAACTGCGTGATCTGCACACGCTGCTGTCCAAAGACCTGTCGAATGCACTGCCCGACAACGAGGCGGCTTCCAAGCGGATCCTGCTGGGACAACCCGTGCAGCTTGGCAAGCAGACCGGTGGTGTGTTGCGGATCGCGATGGGTGCGGATATGGTGAATGCCATCCACTATCAGGGCGACCAAAGCGGACGTGCTCGCAGCAGACTTGTCGACGAGTTTATCGAGGAAGATGAACTGATCCTCCAGAAGATCCACGTCATTCTCGAGCACTGGGAGCTGCTGCAGCAGCAATACATCGACGAGAAGGTCGTGGCGACGCCTGTGGAGCTGCCCAAGCCGCTCAGCGACTGGAACTTCAGCGTCAAGAAGCCCCAGATCGCGCGTGTGGTGCGTAAGATGTGTGCCGAGGGCATTCTCTGCCCACCACACACACGCGGTACGTCACTGTCTCTGCTCGACGATGAAGATCAGACCAAGTTGGCGCTTGTGTACGACTTGGACGCGATTGATATGGCCTTCCAGGCGCTACTGACGTCGTTCCCGTCGCACTTTGAGCACCGCTTCGCCGTCAAGTCGTGTCCACTGTCGTTCTTTATCAAGCGCGCGATCGAAAACGATGTTGGCGTTGAGTGTGCATCGATCGTGGAGGTCAAGCACGCGCTGCGACTTGGATGTCCGCCACACAAGATCGTGTTTGACTCGCCGTGCAAGACGCGCCGCGAGATTGCGTTTGCGATCAACGCTGGCGTGGAAGTGAACGCCGACAACTTTGATGAGCTCCAGATCATTCGCGAGCACGCTGAGGAGCTGCTGCAGTCCAACTTTCCCGAGTGTACGCCTCGCTTCGCTGGCGACTTGCCTCGGATCGGGCTGCGCGTGAACCCATTGCTAGGCGCCGGCACGAACGAATGCCTGAGCGTGTCCACCGTCCACTCCAAGTTTGGCATCCCACTCACGCAAGCCAATCGCAAGAAGATCGTCGATTTCTTCCGTGAGAACCCGTGGATGACTGGCCTCCACTGCCACGTCGGCTCCCAGGGGTGCAACCTGGAGATGCTGGCACGTGGTGCCGCTACGATCTCCGACCTCGCTAATGAGATCGATGCCGCGGCCGGTGTGAGCCGCGTCAAGGTGCTGAACATCGGCGGTGGCCTTCCTTCCAACTATGATAGTGATGAAGTGGCCCCGACGTTCGCTGAGTACGTCGACGTGTTGCGCAAGGTCTCTCCACAGCTCTTTGAGCGCTGTGGACGCACGATCTTGACCGAGTTTGGCCGTGCTGTCAGCGCCAAGACGGGCTGGACCATCTCCGAAGTGGAGTATGTGAAGCGCCACGAAGTCGACACCGAGTTGGTCGGTCCCAACGGCGGACCCGACGAGCTTTGTCAAACAGCGATCATCCACGCCGGCTCGGATCTGTTCCTGCGCACGTGCTACCGACCAGACCTCTTCCCTCACCGCCTCTCCGTCTACAAGTACGTGGTTAATCTTTTCTTCGGTATGATTTTTTCCCCCAGGGTCTCACTTATCGCTTTGTGCTTTTGACGGTACAGTTCTGAAGGCGTGGCGTCGAATGCTCCACTTAGTATCCAGAATGTGGCCGGTCCGTTGTGTTTTGGCGGCGATATGATCGCTCGCCGAGCTGCATTGCCAACGATGGCACCGGGCAACTACGTGGTGATCCACGACTCGGGATCCAACACGATCTCGCTTTTCAGCCGCCACTGCAGCCGCCCGGCGCCTGCCGTTTACGGATACCGAGTGCAAGACGGCGAGCTGTCCATTGAGCTTCTCAAGCCGGCAGAGACTCCGGATGATGTCATGCGTTTCTGGGGCTGACGCACCCATGTACAAATCATAGTTCATAGCAAGACCTGCTCAACCACCACCACCAGCTAGGTCTCAGGTCGAGTCTACAGACACCACACCACACCACCCGCTCGAATGTACATCTCTCTGTAAATTTTGTGTTTGTGTTTTTTCATGATTGCTATTCAAACCGCACATTCACTGAGGCTTTTGTGATCGCAGCTTCGCGACGAGAGTCTGGATCTTGCCGTCTTTGAGTCGTACGAGCTGCTCCAACTTCTGCACTTTCATCTCCAATATCTACAGACACCGTCAGCCAACTTCCCAACTTCCCAACTTCCCAGCACTCTCTGCTTCTTTCACTCACCTGGATGGTTTCTTTCAGCTCCCCAATCGAGTGGTCTTTGTCCAACATCTCGCCTTTCATATTCTCGATCATCGCGGCCTCTCTTGTGATTTCCGCCGCGTTGTTGCTGTGCGACGCTGGCGTGTGGTGGTTCATCATCGACAGATCTGCAAAGCTCCGTTCGTACGAGGCCTGGTCGTTGTGAATCGCCATGTCACGCTGAGGCTGAGGCTCCCGCAGCTCCGCTTGCTTTTCTATTTGAGCAGGCGAGTGGAAACTCGATCGTTGAGTAGCGGAGACCGAGCCGATACAAGCCGAAGACACAGCCGAGCTCGCTGTGGATTGTGGCGACGCGACGCCGCAGTGCTGCTCCTCATCGCTGCCCTGGTCAACGAACGACTGGCGAAGCTCGGAAGACGACGGACGCTTTTCCTTATAGCTTGCAATCTATAGAAACCAAGGCAGCAACCACACTGAGAGGCCTGTGGAAGCATCCAGAACCACGCGCGTTCCTTACCTTGAGTTGCATCTTGACCAGCAAATGCTCGACCGCTCCCGCGCGGCACTGCACGAGGTCGTCAATGTCTTCCTTGGACAGGCAGATATGCAGGCGCTTGAGCACTTTGCGGTTGAGCGTCGTCCAGTTGTACTGCTTCTGCCGCACCGAGTTCGCGGAGCTGTAGTTGTGCATCTGCACGAGCTTGGGGAAGTAGTACGCGATCACTTCGGCCAGCAAAATGCCGTCGCTGAAGTCGCGCGCAATGTTTTTCTTGGGCCGCGAGAGCGGGATCTCGTCGATCCACGCGTACAACCGCTGCAGCGTCTCGTCATCCAGCGGCAGTTCCATCGTCTTGTGAGTGTGGAGCTGGTTTACCAGCGTGCTGGTACTGAAGCTGGGGATGCACACGAAACGACGCGGCTCATGTCATTGTATTCTCAGATGGGTACTCTATTAGATTAGGTAGAAAATCGACTTTGGACGCTCCTCATTCATCCACCAAAGCGCTTGAGCGCGGCGTCGCTCATGAGCTTGCGGCGATGGTTGGCCACACAGTCGGTGGAGCAGTACTTGTACTCAAGCCGCTTGAACGGCGACTTGCCGGCGTACTTGCCGCACGAGTCACACGCGAGCCCAGCCACGACCTGGCGCTCGCGTTCGGCCTGGGCGGCTTCCTCCTGGAGTTTTTGCTCGGCTTCGTCTTTCTTCTGCTGCTTCTTACGCTCCTTCGCGCGGCGTCGTTTCTCCGCCTCCTTTTCCTTCTTCTTCTGCTCCATCTCATCCGTCAGACCACTAGGGATCTGCGATGGTGTGTAATCCCACGCCTCCGGATTCGCGGCCATGAAGCGACGGAACACGTTGCGGGTTTCCTTGGAAGTACACAGGAAATACGGTGGACGGCTGCGCAGATCGAGCAGCGATGGGTTCGCGCCGGTCTCCAAGAGATACTCAACGATCGCAGTCGCGTTCTGCTCCACTGCATGGTGCAGTGCAGTCATAAAGTTCACATCCACGACGTTGATATCCACACCATCCACGCCTTCGACGTGAGCTTTGAGCGCTGGAAGATCACTGGCAACGGCAAGCTGAATCAGCGCTGGCACCTCCACCACGGGCTCTTCCGGCTTCGGCACCGTACTCGTCTCAACCTCCGCAGCATCCGCCTTCTTCGCCTTACTCGCTGGTGACTTCTTCGTTGTCTCTGACACTGGTACTGCTGGTCGCAGCGGTGCAAATTTGACACTGCTCAGCTCCAGCCGCACGCGGCAGACCTCTTCAAACGTCGGACGGAAGGTCGCAAAGGGCACGCGTCGGATGCGCGGGTCGTCAGACTGCAGCACCGCCGGCTTGCCCATAAAGAACGTTGGTCGGTCGTTCTTGCCACTGGAAATGAAGATCAACTCGACATCCCGCAGCATGTCTTTCCACTGCGTGAGCACCTCGACCACGTCCTGCTTGAGCGCCGCTTCGTTGTACCGACGCAGCGTCGCACCCGCCGACTTGGCCTTGCCACCAGACGCGTCGTGGGCAGCCTGACTGCCTCCCTGCTTGCGTCGCGTGGTGTATCGCTGGAACGTCTTGTGGCACAGCGCCTTCTCCTTCTCAAACACCGCACCGGCAAAGCGCCCACTGCGCATGAGAAACACTGCCCACCGCAGCTTCGACGTGCGGAGCTCATCCAGTGCCGAGTACGGATTGAAATCCTCCGTATCCGCCTGTGGAAGGATGGTCTTGTACACTTTGAACACGCTCTTGTCGTCCGAGAACTCCACCACGGGCTCCGACGTCGTGGCCACGTCACCATCGTCCTCTTCTTCCTCAGACGACGATGACGACGACCCACCAGACGACTCGTCCGACCCAGAGCCTGCTGCAGCGTCGTGCTTGGTGGCCACAAACTCGTCCTCACTGAGCACGGCCGCGCCGCGCGCCTTGCGCTTCAGATTGCCGCAGTGCCAGTGCGACTTGAAGTGTGTGTACTGTTCATCCAGCGACGCAAACGCCGCAATCTCACACGTGCCGCAGCGCAGGCCAATGGCCGGACGCTCGCGCTGGTCGGCAATCCGCACAGCGACTTGTTCTTGGGTGACGCTCGCGAGAACGGCGGCGTTCAGCGCCTGCGGACGCTCGAACTTGCGCGTCTCGCCGGCCACCGCGCGCACCGTCCACGCCGCGACCCGCTCGTCGTTCAGCTCACTCAGCGCGATGCGTCCGAACGCGCGCTCGCCTTCAAAGCGGACCTTGGTCTTCTTCCCCATTCTGCTTGTGGTCTGTGGTGGGCAAATGCTCGAATGGGGCTTGAATACAGCACGCAAGAGCTAAACGGCCAGTTGGCTCCGTTGACGAATGATGGTGCACGATGGTGAGTGTTGGTGTAACCCCTACGTAACCGGTTTTAGAAGAGAGAAACGTAAGCGACTCGCTATATCAGGAACCTGTACCAGTTTGACGGTACGATCTCGCGCAACATGAAGCATGCTGAACAGATAGATAGCTCACCTGTGAAGAGATCACGGGACGCCTCTCCGCCGCAAGGAACGACTCGAAGCTCGCGAGCATGAAGGGCGGCGCTGTAGATAGCAAGCGCCAGGAGGCCTCCTGCGGCACAGGCTTCCACGTGCGTCTGTGGTGCAACCGCGACCCGTGCGGTTTGATCTGCGCGGTGATCTCCTGGTTTCTCGTGCTGTACGCCGAGATGGTCGTCGTGGTGAGTCTTCCCCTTGCTTCATCGGTCGTGTTATTGGAGTCCATGGCGCGTATTAACGAATCCGCGTGATGCAGGGCGTCGTGCTGTATCCGTGGATGGGCTTCTCGCTCCTGGGAATGTTCCACATGGCCGCATTCAGCGCGCTGTGCTTCCTCGCCCTCGCGTCTCATGGCAAAGGTATCTATAATATCTCTCACGATGACATCAACGGTTAACAGGCCTGGCTAACGACGTGTGGTTGACCGTCTCTTAGCAATGCTCACGGACCCTGGTGCTGTGCCTGACTCGGCCATGCCGCTAGCGCTCGCGAATGCGCCAAAGGAAGACATCGCCCGGTAGGTTTCGATGTGTGGGGGGACGAGCTGTCTCAGTGGAGACTCACCTCTTCTTCACGATGACCAGGTTGGAAGACCAGAAGTACCGCACGTGTCGCCGCTGCCGCCAGTTCAAGCCAGCGCGCGCCCACCACTGCTCAATCTGCGAGCGTTGTGTCATTAAGATGGACCATCACTGTCCGTGGGTGAACAACTGCGTCGGACTGGGCAACCACAAGTTCTTTCTGCTCTTCATCTTCTACGTGTTCTTGCTGTCGGCGTACGCACTCGTCTTGGTGTTCTTCCGCTACGCTCGATGCATGAACGTTAGGTACGAGAAACGCGTTCGCCTTTTTCTTGGAGGAGCTAACTACAGAATCTAACTAACGTTGTGGAATGTGCGTGGCTGTCTGTATCTCATCGATGACTGAAGCTGCCCGACCCACGCTGGTACGTTGGGGTGTATACTCAAGCCTCACACGCCTATGGTCAGATACTGATGAACGTCTGTGTGTCTGCAGCTCTGCGTGTGGTCTGCCTTGTCGTTGAAGCGATTCTCTTCGGCCTGTTCACGCTGTGCATGATGTGCGACCAGTACAGCGTGATCACAACCGGCGCGACTCAGATCGACCGGCTCAAGGGAGAGGTCAACAACAGCCTCGGCATTCGCGAAGTGTTTGGCGGTGCCACGAGCAAGTTCTCCATCAACTGGCTGCTGCCCGTGGACATTTGGTTCCCATCGTACGTCCCTAATGCCTCCGTTGTGGATATGGAATCGTGGCTTATGTGTTCCGTGCTTTGTTTTCTACAGGTCCGTCAAGCACCAGCTTCTGGGCTATGTGCTGGAAGAAGAGCTGGTCATGTCGGAGGATGAGCTGACCGAGACCGACAGCTTCATCTCGTCCGACTCGCCCATGGACAAGTCCATAACCATGAAGGAGACCCTCGATGGAGGCTGGTCGGTGGAGAAGCGTGTCGCACAGGAGGAGACCGAGGTGGTGTAGGCGATGTCACAATACACATACATGTACTACTACATGTTACATACAGGCATGACGGGCTCTGCGGTTCATGGTGTTGGCATCGCTGTTGCCTTGGGACGACGTTCACGCCCAATACTACGATGGAAACGACGATTGTACCGAGTGTTCGTGAAGCTTTTCCTACATGTTTGTGGGGTTTTATCACAGTTGTGAGTTGATCCTACAATGATTGTGGGGCATCTCATTCTGCCGCACATTCCTACTACGACCTTAAAGTTATGCGATCACGCCAGCCTCCTTTAATGCGCGGTGCGCATTGCAGGCATGCTTCTTCAGACGTGGGTCTTCGATGTTCTCCCAGCCCTGGATCAGAGCAAGCACCTTCTCAGCGCCCTCGACCTTGGCCAGCTCATCACTGTACAGCGAGCACAAGCACTCTACCACATGGAGGCTTTCTCGCTGCACCTCTGGGTTCACATCAGCACCGCCACCGGCACACTGAACAATGAATTGCCAGCCTTCCGACTCAACGAAGGCTTGGCGGCATTCTGGGTGGTCACACAGCCGTGACAGCGCGACACGCACGAGCTTGGCGACGCCGGTGTTCTTCGACTGGCCCAGCAGCACAAGCTGAGGCACAAGGGTGGCCATGCCCGAGCGGCTCTGGTCTTCGGCCGATAGAGAGATCGCACCGAGCACACCCTGCATCTGGGTGTCCGCGTACTTGCTTTCCAGCAGACCCTTGACCGCCGAGATACCGTCACGGATGTTGGCTGGCGAAAGGCGTGGCTTGGGCATCGCCTTTGGCGCAGGGCGTTTGACGCCGACGGTTGGCTTGTTGTCTTTCTCACACAGCAGCTGGTACCGCTTGAACGCCGCCTTGAGCTCACTGTACAGGTGCATCAGCGCGGTGATGTCACCTTCGCGACGCTGGGCCTCGAGGATGAACTCCTTGCCCGACTTGAACAGCACGATGTTGAGGCTCACGCGCTGGACGCCGTTGTTCGCACGGCGGTACTCGACCTTCCACTTGCACTTGTCGGCCTTGAACGTGAAGTCCGTGTCCAGCTCGCACAGCTTGCGGCCGACAATGGCACCGACACGCTGCATGGCCTCAGCCTTGACGTGGAAGTGCGTGTGCATCTCCAGACGGAACGGCGCACCAGGAAGATCACGCGGTGTGACGCCAACGTACATCGTGCGGTCGACACGCGGGCCGAACGTCGGCGCAGCGGACGACTTGCTCGGTCCAGCGGACGCCTTCTTTGGACCCGCGGCCGCAAACGCCAATGGCGCTGGCATACCCGCGAGCCCCGACATGCTCGGGAGACCGGCGCCATGCATCAGCGAGCGGCCACCGATCATGCCCATACCGAGCGACGGCGGGGCGATCGCCATCGACATGGAGCGGTAGTGGAGCTGGTCTGGCTCATCGTCCTGGCCGAGACGACCGAACACCGGTTTGGCGCCATCACGCGCGCTGCTGCGGAGCTTGGGCTTGTCGGCCGCCTTACTGGGGCTGAGCTGCTGCTGCTCCTGCTCATCCTTCTCCTCGTCCGTGTCGTCGCGTGGCTTGCGCGGATCCATTTTGATCGGGTGGAGTGGTGGGGGAGTGGGGACTCGGCTTCTCTTCTCGCTGTGGGGAGGGACTGGCGGCACGCACGGAGGGAGAAGAAGAGGAAGAGGACGACGCGTCGGGTGCGAGGGCTTCCGTCGAGTTTCTCAAAATGGATGCAGGGCTGTTCCGTGCACGTGCTTTCGGAGCTGCTCCCGTGGGCGGATCATTTGCGCTGAACGCTTCGCGCGAGAGAGCGCGAGCAGCTCCAATGCCATCAATCGCGTCCACCAGCTGGGACCGGGACCCGCAACTCCATACGGATGCCCGAACCCTAAAGAGATAAAACCTTAGGAAAAAGCTAAAACGAGTGGATAAAGGGCTCGGGGACGAGACGCCCCAAGGTCCGGCTTGTTTTAGAAGTTGCGGGTCAGACTCGATTGTCATGTGGTGCCCAAATGAGAGATTGAGGTCTCACCCGGGCAGCCGGCAAGATGGAAACAGGTGGGGTTTGAGCTTCCGTAGCGCCACATGGTGCGGTGGTTTATACGACATAGCCCGGACGTGGCGACGCGTCGAGCGAAATCGGGAGCAACGAGCGAACGTAAAATGGGAAAACTTGGGTTTGCTGGTGGGAAAAACCTCATTCTGTGCGCATTTGTGCCTGGAACAGTCCACGCGCGTTCCGGCTTCCTTGCGTTCGCTGAAAAGGCGCGGGTCCTGATAACAGCGAGTCGCCAGTTGGCGCTCGGATCATCAGTGCTTCAATGACGCCGCCAATCGCCTGGGGCGGATGGAGTCAAAAATTGGTTCCACACAACCAAGAAGGTTGATCAACCGAGCAGCCGCGGGAGCGTTCCGGCTTGCTCCAATGCGCGGAACAATTGTTCTGTGGGAGATTCTTGCCCAGCCACCAGCTCCCCATCCGAATGTCGGCGCAGCTGAGCTCCCGACTGGATCGTTGTGGGGAAATCAGGCGGCGGAATCGCTCACACGCTCCCATGGTAACATGCCTCTCGAGGATTCCTCGCTTGAGGCTGTTGGTGATGCTCACTGCGTGTTGAGATACTGCGGCGCCGTCTGCGCCGATCGCAGACTGCGATCAACCTCTCCATTTTAATGACATGGCACTCACGTCGCACACCGTAACGAGCAGGCGCCGCTCAACCGCAAAACAGGTCGATCGCGAAAGAAACCACCGCCATGCGATGGTGTATCGTCAACATGACCGCGGCTAGTCACGCGCTGGGTACAGTATGGCGGGATCGGTAGGTAGGACACCAAGCCATCTCACTTCCAGACTGGCAAGTGCAGATCTTCCATCGATGGCGGTCCAACAATCGGACTCACCCACACCGCAGCCGATCAAGTCGATCACGATACCGGTACGGTACTCACAACGAAAGCGCATCTCTGTGCTGTGAATCCACACATCTAGTTGAAGCGCAGCAAAACAACACCAACGAAATTCCGCAGTGTCGGAACCGTTCCGCCCGGAACACTAGGTTCCGCCAAATTTCCGGCCACCAGTCGTCGAACAAAATATACCGAACTGCTTTTCTTGACTCCAAGCAGAGTCGAGAGACGTTATACAACCATCACTGGAACATCAAAGTTGAGAATTGATTGATTGAACTTATCGCGGCAAAAGCGTAACCCATACTTGAAGTCCTAGCTGTAGTTGTAGCTGGAAAGTACGTCGTAACCAAGCCCGGATTTCTATCCCGAGCCAGCGTAGTGGAGCAAGATGAGACCGAAGGCAATGAGACCCATGCCCGTGAAGAACGCGGACACAAAGTACTTGCCCGACGGGTCGAAGCGGTAGGCGCCTGGCAGCAGCTCCTTCGCAGTGATACACATGAGCATACCAGCCACCAACGCGTACAGCGTCGCCTGAAGGCCGTAGCTCATGCCACCACTGACGGCAGCCCAGCCGATGGCTGCACCAAGCGGCTGCGCGATGCCACTCACCAGCGTCCACTTCAACGCCTCCACCTTGCTGCCCGTGGCATAATACACTGGTGCAGCAACAGCCACACCCTCAGGAATGTTGTGGAGCACAATGCCAACCGACAGCACGAGACCGGTCTTGAGACCACGCAGCGAGGACACGAAGAGAGCGAGGCCTTCAGGGAAGTTGTGGATGGCCATGGCGATACCCGTCATGATACCGGCGCGCTTGTAGTCCTCCTTCTGCTCCTCTTCGTTGCGGAGAAGCGAGCTGTCTGCAGTCTCAGGGCTCTCCATCTCCACGTTGCCACCCGCCGCTGGCGAGTTCGATGGGGACAGGATACCCTTCTCAGCGTTGTCGGCACGAAGAGCCTTCGCCAAGTCCTCTGGCATCTCACCATGACTGTGGCGGGCGCCCAGACGACGCTCGAAGCACTGGTGAACGATGAAGTCGACGATCAGAATGATCACCATACCGCCGAAGAAAGCGCCGATGGAGGTCAACCACGCGTGGCCAGAACAAACCTTGTCACACACACCAGCGTTCTCAGACGAGCCACCGTACTCGTACGCCTCAGGGTCCACGGCAGCGCCGACAGTGTAGTGGGCCTTGTAGAACACAATCGATTCTGGAATCAGATTCGCCAGCGAGATGAACACCATGACACCGGCAGCCAATGCAAAAGCGATCGACAGAGCGCGGTGGCTCGCCAAGAACTGGAGACGCTCGATCGAGATCACGAGGATGGAGAAACACATCGAGAGACCGCCCAAGAAGCTCAAGCCCATGGCAGCCGCGATCACCTCGGTGGTCATCTTGTCGCTGGTTGAGATAACGACACCGCTATCATCCGGCGCATCGTCATCCGCATCCGTGAGCTTGAAGAAGGCCATCATGGCGTTCTCTTCGTGTTCCAGAATGTGGCAGTGGGCCACGTACGGCTCCTTCGTGTCGAAGTTGTACTCGGTCGCGCCACGCGTAGCGCCCTCTACCAAGAACTCGTCAGGCGTACACGCCACGTAGCACACCTGCGTGATCGTGTCCGGCGAGCGTTCGGTACCTGCGTTCGGGATGAGCACGACGTCCTTGAGGCCGTTGGTGTTGATGGTCTCGTCGGTCTCACCACACTGCGCGTTCACCAAGTGCCAGTGGAACGGGTGCGGATCGTCAGTCGGGTTCTTGAAGTGCCACTTCTCAACCTTACCACGCGTACACGCGAGCGTCGCGGTGGTCGAAGAGTTGATCTGCTGGTTGCGGTAGCGGATCAAGCCCTGCGTCGGACACGCGAGAGAAAACTCAATCTCGCCCAACGTGATCGCACGGTTCTTGCCACCGGTCTCCTCGAACAGCGTCTTCAGCGACTTGTACTGGACGAGCGTTGCTGGAATCTCCTTCTTGGTCATGGTATCAGTCTTCAACGAGGTCTTGATGCGGATCTCCATGATGCGAGGGTCATATGGAGTGTCCTGGTCGACTGTTGGGATATCCTTCAGCTCAAACTTGGCTCCATCCGCCTCATTCGAGAAATCGCACACCATCTCCACACGCTCAAACGGGAACATGTTCAAGTACTCTCCCACTGGCAGCACCTTCTGGACATAGCCAGAGTCCGTCGCGATCACCGAACACTTGTCAGCGAACGGGATCGAGAAGTTGTAGTTCCGCGAGTTGGCAGCGTTGGTAAGGCGAAAGCGGACCTGGGTGTTCGGCACTTCCAGGTACGGCATCACCACACCGTTCACCACGTTGACCGTACCGAACGACTCGGGCACCCACAGCGTCATACCGGCAGGTTTGCAGTTGTCGTCCGAGTACTTGAGCTCGCCCTTCTGGTTGATGAGACGGTCGGCAAAAATGAGAGGAATATCCGTCTCAATATCCAGGTTGAGCTTCTTGTCCAGCTCGGCATCTTCGATGATGTACTGGCCGACCAGACCTGACCAAACGTTGAGACGCGTGAAGCCCATGGCGTGGTCGTGGTAGATCTTCGTCGAGGCGGACTGGTTGTTCAGGTACACCATCTCACGGCTCTGGTTCATGTACACGGTCTGGCGCGGCAGACCATCGTACTTGGCTGGCGACTCAAGGCCGTGCACGTGCACCACCACCGGGATGCCACAATATGGGAAGCAGCGAGACTCTTCCAGGTTCAGCGAGTACTCGATCGACTCGTCCAGCAAGTGAGGTGTCGACAGCTCGTTCCACCACGTCACAGAGATGGGAACACCGCGCTTCACCTTGATCGTCGGGCCTGGGAAAGTCGCCGTGCCGTTCTTCAGACCGTAGCCGTAGATGTCGCCCTTTACAGTGCCGTTTGCTGTCCAATTGTGGGACGCACGCGCGATCTGGAAGTCGAAGGCACCACCCTTGGTCGCGTCGATGACCTCTGGGATCACGAGCGGACTGGTGTAGGCCTCCCAGTCGGTCTTGAGGTTCTCCACGGCGCGCACCACCGAGGGCGCGGCCGCGAATGCGAGCGCAGCGACGCTCACGTGTTTGAGCATTGGTGCTGTCGTATTCGAGCTTCCGTCCGTAGGCTATGTCAGGCGATCGAAGGCGCTTGAGAAGCCGAGAGGAAATTGAGGAGTGGGGAGTTGGAACGAGATTGTTGTGGGCTCCGATCGATGTTGGATCATGGATTTCCGTGGAATTCGCTAGACGCTGTTTGGAGCGGGACCGTCCTCCATGCTATCCATCGCGGCCACCAAAGTCCGGTGGTGAGCGTGGCCCGTATGGGCGCACGTCGCCTTTCGCAGATGACCAACCGCATCTCATATGGGGCCAGATCCGGTACCGAAGCCCACAAAAGGCCAGCAGTCTGCTGAGCTGGCTGCGTGCCTCATTGTGCTTGGCTTTGTATCAGAAGCAGGGCTCACTAGAAGTGCACAGCTGGAGGCGACGGCATAGGCGGCGCTTTCTGAAACGATATGAGCTTGCGTCTATTGGATCGACGCGTGCAGATGGTATGTAGCCACGCGCCGCGAGGACTGTCCTCAGAGAACTTGGGTTCTGGTGGTTCGGTGCTCCCAGAGGACGGAAGCGCGTGCCTGTGGCCAATAGATCCGAGGATAGAAACCAGGAGGAGGCGCATTGGCCCAGCTGTGCACCCAATTCCTAAACTCCTTCAACTAACACGTATGATTTATCAGAGGTCTTCAAAACCGTACGTTACTGGGCACACTGCAAACTCGATTGGTCTTCGTATTGATTATTACAGGTGTAGGAGTTTCCCTCATATGTTATATGTTAGTCGCCAAGAGCCAGACCGCCGCGGCTTCATTCCCATAATCATCCCCCACTCTTATGGGCCCACGAACGCGCCTCGCGGGAGAGAGGAATGGATTCGTCCGCGGCTCCGCACAAGACTGGTGGTGACGACTCACCCCCGACAAGTCCTTCGATCACTCTCCCTGCCAACAACTCTTTCGGTACCTCAGCGCATGTCACTTGGAGGTACTTGGCTCCCTCGTACGGCGATAACGACGCAGATGGAAGAGATGTCTCGCAGGAGTTTGAGGACGCAATCTCAAGCGAGGTCTTCTCGCGCGGCATGTGGAGGAGCTCTGCTGGGCTGATCGCTTTTACGCTGCAGCTTCCTTCTCTAGGAAACATCATGTGAGACGATCCAAGTTTGAGTGGCTAATAGTAACAACGATTGTGTTTTCAAGAGGAACGATTCTGAACACTGACGCGTGCCAAGGTGGCAACATCTAACTGGAGCCAGCGTAGTGGAGCAAGATGAGACCGAACGCGATCAGACCCATGCCAGAGAAGAACGCAGCCACGAAGTACTTGCCCGAAGGATCGAAGCGGTAGGCGCCTGGGAACAGTTCCTTGGCCGTGATACACATGAGCATACCAGCGACAAGGCCGTACAGAGTAGCCTGAAGGCCGTAGCTCATGCCACCGCTGACAGCGGCCCAGCCGATGGCCGCACCGAGAGGCTGTGCGATACCACTCACCAGCGTCCACTTGAACGCCTCGACCTTGCTACCGGTCGCGTAGTACACTGGCGCAGCCACAGCAACACCCTCAGGAATGTTGTGCAAGATGATACCGATGGACAGCACAAGACCGGTCTTCAGACCACGCAGCGAGGAAACAAAGAGAGCGAGGCCTTCAGGGAAGTTGTGGATGGCCATGGCGATACCCGTCATGATACCGGCACGCTTGTACTCATCCTTGTACTGGTCCGCAGTCAGCAGCGAGCTCTCGTCAGTCTGTGGGCTCTCGAGCTCCATACCACCACCGACAGCAGGCGAGTTCGGCACGGGGGAGTGGATGCCCTTCTCGGCGGCGTCGGCATTCATCGCCTTGCCAAAGTCTGGAGGAAGCTCGCCGTGGCTGTGGCGAGTGGCTCCCATGCGACGCTCAAACCACGCGTGCACGATGTACTCCACGATCAGGATGATCACCATACCACCAAAGAACGCCGCGGTCATCGTGAGCCACGCGTGGCCGGCACAGGTCTTGTCACACACACCGGCACTCTCAGTCGAGCCACCGTACTCGTACGCCTCCGGATCAACAGCTCCACCAACAGTGTAGTGAGCCTGGTAGAACACGATGGATTCAGGGATCAAATCGGCCAGCGAGATGAACACCATGACACCAGCAGCCAGAGCGAACGCGATCGACAGCGCGCGGTGGCTGGCCAGGAAGTGAAGACGCTCGATCGAGATCACAAAGATGGAGAAACACATCGAGAGACCACCAAGCACACTCATGCCCATGGCAGTGGCGATGATCTCGTTGGTGATCTGGTTCGTAGGAGCCACGTAGCCAGTGTCATCCGGCGCATCGTCGTCCTCGTCCGTGAGCTTGAACCACGCCATCATCGCGTTCTCCTCGTGCTCCAGAATGTGACAGTGGGCCACGTATGGGTCCTTCGTGTCAAAGTTGTACTCCTTCGCGCCACGCGTAGCACCCTCAATCAAGAACTCGTCAGGCGTACACGCCACGTAGCACACCTGCATGATCGTGTCCGGTGGCAAGTCACCAGCGTTTGGAATCACGACCACATCCTTCAGTCCGTTCGTGTCGATCTCCTCCTCAGTCGGACCACACTGCGCGTTCACCAGGTGCCAGTGGAACGGGTGCGGGTCGTCGGTCGGGTTCTTGAAGTGCCACTTCTCCACCTTACCACGCGTACACGCGAGCGAGGCTGTGACGGTCGAGGTGTTGACCTGCATGTTGCGGTAACGGATGAGGCCCTGCACGGGGCAGGCCAGCGCGAACTCGATCTCACCAAGCATGACAGCACGGTTCTTGCCACCAGTCTCCTCGAACAGCGTCTTCAGCGACTTGTAGTTGACCAGCGTCTCTGGGATCTCCTTCTTGACCATGGTCGCCTTCTTAAGCGACGACTTGATGCGGATCTCCATGATGCGTGGGTCGTACGGAGTGTCCTGCTCGATCGTCGGGATGTCGGTCAGCTCGAACTTGGCTCCATCCTTCTCGTCCGAGAAGTCGCACACCATCTCCATGCGCTCGAACGAGAACATGTTCACGTATGCGTCCACTGGCAGCACGGTTTCCACGTAACCAGAGTCCTTGGCAATCAACTTGCACTTGTCCGCGAACGGAATCGAGAAGTTGTAGTTACGCGAGTTGGCAATGTTGGTGAGACGGAAGCGGACCTGAGCGTTCGGCACCTCCACGTATGGCATGACCACACCGTTCACCACGTTCACAGTGCCGAACGATTCTGGCACCCACAGCGTCGTGCCCGCTGGCTTACAGTTGTCGTCCGAGTACTTGAGGGCACCCTCCTGGTTGATGAGACGGTCACCGATCATGAGCGGGATGTCGGTCTCGATGTTCACGTTAAACTTCTTGTCCAGCGCAGCATCTTCGATGATGTACTGGCCCACAAGTCCCGACCAAATGTTGAGACGCGTGAAGCCCATGGCGTGGTCGTGGTAGAGCTTAGTCGAGGCCGACTGGTTGTTCAGGTACACCATCTCACGGCTCTGGTTCATGTACACAGTCTGCGACGGCAGGCCATCGTACTTAGCTGGCGACTCAAGGCCGTGCACGTGCACCACCACTGGGATACCACAGTATGGGAAGCAGCGCGACTCGTCGAGGTTGAGAGTGTACTCGATCGACTCATCAAGCAAGTGCGGCGTCGACAGCTCGTTCCACCACGTCACAGAGATGGGAACACCGCGCTTCACCTTGATCGTCGGGCCTGGGAAAGTCGCCGTGCCGTTCTTCAGACCGTAGCCGTAGATGTCGCCCTTCACTGAGCCGTCCGCCGTCCAGTTGTGCGAGGCACGCGCGATCTGGAAGTCGAAGGCACCACCCTTGGTCGCGTCAATGACCTCTGGGATCACGAGTGGACTGGTGTAGGCCTCCCAGTCGGTCTTGAGGTTCTCCACGGCGCGCACCACCGAAGGCGCGACCGCGAGTGCTAGCGCAGCGACGCTCACGTGCTTGAGCATGTTTCCGAGTCTCCGTCCGCGCGGGGAGTCGAGCGATGGAAGGCGCTTGAGTAGCCGAGAGGAAATTGAGGAATGATACTGCCTGAGGCTCCCTGGCGAGCAGCTCTCTTTGCCTTGGCCGGACCGGCAGAAGAGAAGGAAAAGCCCGTGGCGCGTCGCTGCCAACTGCCAAAGCTTCCGTCGACTCGACGGCCAGTTCGATGGCTTTTCGTTGGTGAGCGCGGCACGAGTGGACGCGCGTGGCCCATCCCAGCCAGGCGCCTCATGCTCATGCCCGCCACACTGTGAGCCTCACAGGGGCAGGGCAGGCCACAGGCGACTTGGAGTGGAGCGGGAAGACGGCGGCAAAGTCTTCACTTACTCGGGCGGAAAAGGACGGGGCGTCACTGGGCGTGGAGATGAGCCGAATGTTCCAGGGATCTCTTCGTCCGGCGGTCGCGAGCTCGCTTCAGGAGCGTGGCAACAGCCAATCACAGGCGTGGGAATCGTATCTGCTCGTTTAGTGGGGAGAAGGCGACCATCCGCCACACCCCAAGAGTAGTATGCTGGCCCGGCTGGCCCCCACTGGTCCAGCGCAGCTGCCGCGTCTAGTCACGATTGTGGGAAGTATTCGTTTCTACATACAATTATAAACTGAATTTAGATTGAAAAGCCACAATCTTATTCGATCGTTTTGGGGAGGTATATAGGCGATAGTGGTTTAGTTGCAGTTTGCTTTAGTCTGCAATCGACTAGGCCGTGGACCAATTAGTCGGTGTTCTCAGTACCTGTACACTGTAGTGTACAGTACTCTGCTGCCCACACTGCCAGTGCCTTGTGTACAGTAGATGGCGGCTTCGTGTTGGTTGGCGTCCGTCCAGAGTCGGCGACCCAGATCCTGGAATTCGGAGGAATCCCTGCTGTACAATGCACATGTGCCCAAGCGCCGCGGTTCTTTCGCTCGCTGTACTTGCTGTTTGTATGGAAATCGGAGTGATTCTCCGCGAGTTCTCCTTCCACAATCCTCTTGGTTCCATTATCACAGAGTGGAGATGGGAGGCGCGTTTCTTTAGTTCCTTGACGCCTGCAGGTGCGCGCGAGCAGATCACTTTGACGAAGTGAATCGTCATCACGGGATCGGCACACGCAGGGATCTTGTCTGAACAGCGTACTGTACGGTACGGGACTGTGCCTCCTGGTGGCCCATGGCGCCAGGATGGCCTTGCCAACAAAGTACATGGATCGAACTACAATACAGTACAGTACGTTGAAGAGAAGCGGGGGAGCGTTTGGATATTCAAAACGGACTCCGAGGGGGTCTACAGTATTTTGTGTCATTGCAATGCAGGAGATCGATCTGTCGTTCGTTCAAATCAATGCAAAGTTGGTCGCGATCGTGGAAAATGACTTGAGCTTTGCCCGAGAAAGTTGCTTGAAGCAATATTCGAGAGCCCTCTTCCTTATCAGTTTCCTTAGAATCACAAGAAGTGAAGACTACAATATATGCGATCGTTTACTTGCATCCACCTTGGCTACCGGCACAGTACTCCATGCTGAGAGGCTCCCTCCCTGCCAGAACATCTTCACGACCACCGGAGCTACAGAGTACCAGCCACAGTATTAATACTGCAGAGTACAGAATTGACT